>VZTY01007444.1:1142020-1194275 GCA_013400935.1 Turnix velox
GAGCAGCCTGATGTAGTGGGAGGTGTCCCTGCCTATGGCAGGGGGGTTGGAACTCGATAATCTTTAAGGTCCCTTGCAACCCAAACTATTCTATGATTCTGTGATTATTCCTTATTCTTAGCAGGGAGCCAAGTCCAGTCCAGGTTGCTGTAGGGCTTTTTGCTTCACAGGTATGGCTGCAAACAGTCTTTTTGGTTTTAATTTTCTCAAATTACTAGCTTGCAAACTTTGAGGTATAAATGAGAATTAAGCAAGAGACGTTTGAGTTTCCAGAGGCCTCAGGATGCTGTGGATTCCTGTGGATTTTTTTGCTAATAATAATTTTAACAGTTTGTGTTTGATTCCTTCCTTAAATGCGTTCAGTTGAAGCTGTGATGTGAAATAATTTAGTAGGTAAGAAATACTGGCGTACTCTGTGTGTAGTGACAGATTTGGAGCTATAAGCAAAGGGTTGATACGAGTCAGATTTACATACTGAGTAATGAATATCTTTCTGTTGGAAAAATGGAATAATGAGAGCAATCAGCACAGCCGAGCAGAGAGCAGGCACGGGGAAAGGGTTCTGCACTACTCCATAGATCAATTTAGGTGTGAAGGTTAATGATGGGAGCCCAGTAAACTAATCTGATGTGAGCAGGGATGCAGAAACAAGGTGGCCCAGGCACCTGCCTGCTCCTTTCTTTCCCATCTGTAGCACAGCCCTCAGTGCAGTGTCCCTGTCACTTGGCTGGGGCTGAACTGCCCACACCATCAAGTCGTTGTGCATGAGGAATTGTGGTGGTGGTGGTGTAGGCTGCCTTTTCAGCAGGAGAGTGTGCTGCAGCCTCTGGAAGAGCATGATCTCGAAGGAAGTACAAGGTTGTTGGCATTGATGTAGATCCAGCAGTGAATTGTAGAGGGTAATCACCAGCTTTGTAGGAAACAGCACTAATGGAACTGTTCTGGAGAGGAAACCTCTGTGTCAAAAGTTGATAGAGAAATGGAAGCAATGTCATAAGGAAATGCAACACTCAGGTTAAATATTGAGTTACTTGGTGAAAGCAGCAACATGTATGCGTCAGCATATATATAAAGATGAGGAAGAAGGATAACATTCACCTGTCTTGTTCAACTCTGGGAGCTCTGATTTCACAAAAGATTAAAGCAAGTGTGCAGTTTGTGAGTTTTTTACAGCTGTGTTCCTCTCAGTGACATTATTCCCCACTTGTATTTCTCTCTCATAACTGGGATTTTTTTTTACTTTAAGAAAACAGTTTTGGAGAGTACGTATTGTTCAGAAAGGGAAATAAAAATGGGGATAGTTTTTCCCTTTTCAGAGGTCTTCTTTTCATGAGGTGGGAGTCACAGCAGCCCAGAAGTACGCCTGCACAGGCCCAACAAAGATGGTACTGGAGAATAATTCAGGGCCCACAAATGAATATTGAAAAATTTTTACCTTTTATTACTTTTGAGATCTTTTTTTTCCACATCCCTCCATAAAAACTGAGGCAGATGGTATGCCTGTCACTTACAGACTTATCAAATGGTGGGGATAAACAATGCCTGTAGCACTGCAGTTCTTTAATTTGTGGTCTAAGGAAGCCTCACCCAATTTTAAGATCTCCCTGACCTGCTTTGTTGCATTTGTACTGGGCATCTAATAGCTTGGAGTTAGAAAACCTGAAGTGTAAACTAATATCTGAAGAGCAAATGTGTTGTGCTTGCATCTGGACTGGCTGGTATAAATCTTGTGAATTACCAAAAAACAAGGACAGAAGATTATTGCCTCTTCCACTGAAGAATGATGTAGTTTTATAAAACTGAAGACGATGTATTATTGTGGGTCATTTATGACAGTAATTTAACTAGTTAGGCTCTGCCTGAGCAATACCTTTGTTTTAATTTTCTCTGTTGATGCTGCAGTTCATTTGAGAAAGCACTGGCTTGACTTGCAAGTGAAAAGAATGATCAGTGTAATGCAAAGTAGTTGGATTGAATAGGAAACTCTACCTTATTTTATATAATTTAAGTCTGGCCATAATCTGTGCTCATACTGTGGGCATGGGCACCTCTAAGTGGGAATTCTGGACCCCTCACTTCCTGTGATGCAGAGGGAGGACAGCTGCTGTGCAGCCACACCTTAAGATGTGCTGCTGCTGAACTGTCCCCCAGAGATGTTTGGGGATGTCTGTGCCATCCAGGAATCCCTTATCTGTGGGATGGATGTGCATATTGTCTTTTTTAAACAGCTTTGCCCACTTACACAATGTATTTGGCTCAATTAGCTGATCTGGCTGTTCCTGTAATTGATGTGTGGGTTTCCTGCATAATTGATTAATATACACCAGTGGACAAACGCATTGCTGCATCTTTATTTGCCAGTGTAGGTCTGCAGGCAGTGGAGGAAAGGACAGGGACAGGTATCCTGGGGAGAATTCAAGGAAATTGTCTGAACAGCTTGAGAACAGATAGAATTAAACTTGACCAGGGACATCAAGGGTTGCAAAAAGGCTTTGCAATTCATTAGGCTTTGATCATCCTGTGCTGGTAGGATGTGTCCCTTCCCAGGACAGGGAATTTGGAACCTATATATAGTTCTATCATAAATCCTGCTGGCCCTCAGCAGGTCTGGGACTACTGGGGCAGGGGAAGGCCATGTCCCCTAGGTTTGGCCAACGCTGGGCCCACTGGCTCACAGCCACAGAGGCAAGAGGAAAGAACAGATCAGTTAGCAGGGATGTGTCTGGGAGAAGTAGGACAAGTGGATGGAGGTGACAAAGACCTGCCTGAGTTGCTGCACCTCTCCAAGCAGCTGCCAGGAGATGGGGGAGCAGGATAGCAGAGCAGACCCACTAGAAAAAGAGATGAAGAATAAGATGCAGAGGTGCTCCTCAGGTCACATTCAGGGTAAATTAAAAGTGAGCAAAACAACCAGGAGAGCTGTCAAGGTGGGGACAGGGGAATTGTGTGGGCAAGAGGAATGGGGTGCTGGGCAGAGTAAAGTTGTTGGTGCACACTGTGCTGTCACAAACACCTACATCACACTCTGTAGGCACATCTGTAGCTGTAATGACACCCCTTGTTAATGAGTGCTACAGCCAGACAGTAGTTTGTCTAATGTACACCTTTTCCCTTAGTCCTAGTGATAATATAATTTTTCCAAATGCCAATATTACTAGGAATCCCTGGGAAGTACCTTTTTATATCTCAATGCTGTTTCAGAGGGTTTTAAACCCCATACACCTGTAGAACAGCAGATCAAAATGATACTTTCATGGGTATATCATTGTTCTTTCAATACTGTAGCTTTTGCAAAACTAAATTATTTTTCTTTCTCAATAAGAAGCAGTTTTCTGCGATAAATGCTTCTGCTAAGGAAAAAAAGCCATGTTAAAGAAGTTAAGATGTGTTCATAAGCCATGTTAAAAGAGATTATTTCAATCCTGCCAGTCAGACATACCATTTGAAAGGGTCACCCTCATCCAGGGCAAAAGCTGGTAAAAAAATTATTAACCCTGAGACTTCAGTATTCCATCTGCAGTCAACCCTATTCAAGACAAGAAATGACAAGGCAGAATTGATGTTTTTATGTATTCTATACACTTAACAATAGATTATTATTCCCTGAGCTAACATAAAGGGATCTGTCTGTTCTTTACACATTAACAATTAATATGGGTCCTGCTTATAGACATCTGCAATGCTTTGGGCTGTATTTATGCTTTGATCACTGTGTCATTTTGAAGCACTACACCAAGATGATAGAACAATGTTGCTGAACTGTTCACTCGTGAGCCAATCTAAGGGACAGCACTGTTATCCTGTTACAGAATACTGCCCCAAGCAATGAAAAGTTTCATAAATCTTTTTCTACCAGTGTTGTCAGCTTGTATTTTTGCCTGTGGCTGAATGTGATTATAATCTGTTTTCACCACACAAGACAACAGAGTGATCTAGAATATGATGACTGGGGAACGTTTTGGAGCCCTCCTGAGCGGCAGGATACTTCCAGCTGCTCACAGAGCTGATAACAGACTTAATAGTGCTAATGATTTCTAATACCACTAACACAAGGCTATTTTCACAGTGGGTAAATAATGACTCTTTTGTTTTGGAAATTATTAAGGAGTCATGTAGATGTTTGATAAGTATGTGATACAGTATAAAAGCATAAATGTTTGGGTAACTAATGGTAGATTATAACATAGCTAGAAGGTAATACACTCCTTCCTTCCCTTTTAAGAACCTAAAAGTTTATCACCCTGTTAACACTACAATGACAGCAAGGAGATTTCACTGTCAACAATTACAAGTAATGTTTTAATCTAAGCAGAAAAATGCATCCATTTGTCTCAGTGCACTGCATCTTTGTTTTTACGTTGGTAATTAATATTACAAATCTTCGCCAGACATAAAAACTAATTGAGTAGTAAAAGATATTTTCTGGAGGGCTGAATGCATCGAAGGGGCAGGCCATGAATGCCATCTATGCCCACAGTACTTTCTGTGTCCATGACTGCATCTCTGTATGGAGGATCAACAGTATTTACTTGGCTTACTCTTTCCCTGGTATGTAATCAGTTCCTTACTGAAAGTCATGTGTTCCCACCAGGGAAAACTCCACTCTGCAGGCAAGAAGATTCCTTCCAGTTTTTTGTTTGTATGAAGTTGGACACTGAAAATTCCCTGTAGTAAAAATGTAATTCTCCTTCTCTCCACAAGTTATGCACCTATCTGGATATGTTGCATATGTATATATTTCTTTATAGATGTTGTTCACATTAATTTTGTGGTAGCTATAAGAAGGGTTTGAGACTCCTCAAACCCTTATTTACTGCACTACTATGCCCACTCGGTTTCATCTTCCCTCCCATACCCCTAACACTGGTCACCATTCCCTGCCTTGTGCTTGCTTAGAGCCTCCAGTCCTGCTGTGGTCCTGCTGCTGCCCAGCAGGGCTGGGGCTAGGCTTTGTCCCCAGGAAACCCACCCTGCAGCAGGCAGGATCTGCCCTGCCTCCCACCTGGAAGGAGCACCCTGTGGGGGTTAAAACAGCAGCTCCTCCTGAGCTGGGGAAGATGCCCTAAAGGGGTTTGTATTTCAGTGTTCTCCATGTTCCTGTGTCATCCAGAACAGGTGGTATCCCAACCTCTCAAGAAACAGAAAGGTTACTTATTATTCTGATGAAAGAAGCAAAGTAGGTTTAAATAAAATAATTCAAGCTAGACAGAACTCCTAAAGTCAAAAATGAAAGAAATAAAAGGACTTACAGCATGAGCAGAGGATAATAAATGGTGTAATGCAGCAAAGCAATATCTATCCATTATAAACTTTATAGATTTTAGAAAAGCATATGATAACCCCCATCGTGATTCATTTTCAAATATCTTGAAATAATACAGGAAGCTAGCAAAAATAATTAGGTTTACCAAACTGTATTTCAAGGTGCAGCTTCTATGGTTAAACAAAATGCAAACTTAAAGAGTCCAATACAGCTGCTGGTGTCAAACCGAGAATGCAATCTCTTCCCTTGTTTGTCAGTGCCATTGTTTCATTATGAGAAGAAATTGTAGACTGGAACAACAGAAATATTTCATGGTCTAAGAGTTAATAGCAGATTTTGTTTGTGCTGGTGATACAGCAGTTCTAAATGACAGGTCAAACATGCAAGGAACACCACGAGATTGTTCCACACCACAAATAAATCAGGTTAAATATTATGAAAAATTAATCTAGCAGAAACTGCAGTTCCCAAATCAGGTTTTGTATCAGAAGCCATGAAATACCAGCTTCATAAATTCATATGCTTGACAGACATGAACAAGCCCATGGATATAATCATAAGGAAACAGTGCTGCGATCAGATAATGCTCACTCTAACGTCACCATCAGGTGACAAGCACTGCTTCGCCTTGACAAAGTGCTACGTCCTGGACTAATAAAGGAAAGAAGCTTACCCAGAGGCTTAGATAGACAAAAAATGGCTTGTGATTGATTACCTGGATCTGGCAGGAAGCCATGAATACAATCAGTTAGGTTTCAGATGTGACCATCAGGTCCACTGCTGTTGCTTGGAAGGGCAGGTGTTCTTTTAGCAGTCACAGCCCAGCAATTCTGTTATGAGATCATAGAATGGTTCCAAGTCCCAGCCCCTGCTTGGGGCAGGGATACATCCCACCAGAACAGCCTGTCCAGCCTGGCTTTGAACCCCTCCACAGCTTCTCTGGACAACTTTGGCCAGGGGTTTACCACCCTCACAGTAAGGAAATGCTTTCTGATATCTAACCTAGAACCTCCTTCTTTCTTTCAAGCTATTACCCCTTGTCCTGTCACTACACCCCTGATGAAGAGTCCCTCCCCATTTCTTTCTTTCCACATGACCATTCTGAGCAGGTATATATCATGACTGTATACTGGGGGATCATTTTTGTACATGAGGGTGTTGTCCATTGTATTTTTGTATATATGCTCAGGTAACTGTGTGTGCCTAATGAATTGCAAACTTGACATGTATAAGTTCCATTGCCTGAGAAGTTCCTTTTTATTGCTTCCTTTTTATTTGATCATCTATAGTAAATTAGAGTAGGACCAGTTCAGACCGAGTCTGTGTTTCTCCCTGCTGGTTCATGTAAAGGGCTGAAATCTGCCTTCCCATCTAGAGCATCACTGAAGTATTTATAACAGAGGCCCTGAAAACATTACAAAGATAGTAGCATGCCATTACCTTTTATGCAACACCCGCTTTGGTGTGACATATCTGGAGCAGTAGGAAAGGCTGGAGTGTTTATTTTGCCAGCTGACCCCAGTGAACAAATAGTTGCAGAAAGATGTTCTATTTTATGTGATGAATCAGGTTTTGAAAAAGGCTGAGACTAATTCAGTGGTATGCAGGGATGTCAGAAGCCGTGGCAGTTATGCAAGATGTTTGAGTCTTATGCAAGAATTGGAGTAATGATTTTAAACAGAACAGAAGAGGAAGTATAACCTCCATATTCAAAAAGGAGAAAAAAAAGAAGATCCAGGAAACTACAGGTCAGTCAATCTCACCTCTGTGCCTGGCAAAATCATGGAGGAGATCCTCCTGAAGGTGCTGCAAAAACACATGGAAGATGACACAGAGGTGATTGGAGGCAACCAACATGGCTTCACCAGGGGCAAATCATGCTTGAACTATTTGGTGGCTTTCTATGATGAAGTCACAGCATCAGTGGATAAAGGAAAAGTGACTGACATCATCTACCTGGACTTGTGCAAGGCATTTGACATCCTGGTCATCAAACCAGAAAAGAATGGGTTTAATGGATGGACCACCAGTTTTTTGAACAAATGTGATCATTTGTGCCAGTGAGTGAGAAATTCATGTTTTACTGGATGCTACAGAAGGCTTTTTTCTGCTGTGGGCATGTTTAAAGGCGCTGTTTGTAAAGAACAGAAATTGTCTATATATTTCGGCAATGGAATGATACGAATTAATAAGTCCTTTGTGATGCTGTGAGTGAGAGATGGTTTGCTGTTGGGGTTTTTTTGCCAGGATTTTAAAAGGGATTATCTTGGAGGATAATTTTTTAGAGATGGTGAGCCAAGGGGAAAGTCCCCTGAACTATTTGAAGAGATGACAGGACAGGAAACAAAGTACAAAAGGAGAGTAGGAAAAATGCTACAAGCTAAAGACAGTGGGCAGCAGATGAGGAGGGGATGGAGCAATGGTATTTAATGATGGGTTTTTCATACACCTTCAGAGCTCTGCACTGAATGCATTAGAGCAGGATGGGGCTGTGCTTGTATGTGCCATTTTGCTTTGTAGAAAACATTGTGCCAAAGTGTCATCTTTTCCTTCCTTTCTTATTCCTTTGCCTTCTCTCTTCCTCTTCTGAAAGGCTTTCCATGGCACTAACATAATACAGACCCTTTTTCTTTCCAGCAGCATTTGTACCATTGCAACCACAAAGATGGGATATCCATCCCTCAGTGATCCTGGGCAGGTGTCCACTATGCTGACAGTCCTCATATTCAGTATGTCTGTGGTACCTGCTCCTGGTAAGGCCTCATGCTGGTCAAAAAACTCTCCTATCCTTACCCACCCAACACTCCCCAGGGTCTCCAGCACTTTCCTGTTTGATTTAGAGAGAAAAACGGGATTGAAGGGGGATTCAGTGACTGGGGCACTCAATTTGTGGTCTGCTATGGGTTTATTCAGTGCAAATAACTTTTCTTCAGTTTTAAGCTTACTTCAGTGCAGTATGGCATGGCAGCACAAATGTTGTGGCCCCAAAGCCCAGCAAAGTCAGGGCACCTTTTTGCCAGAAGCAGAAGGAATGCAGCTTGCAGCAGCCACACAGCCCTGCCTGAGTGGACCCACCTTTACATGAATCTCTCCTTGTCACTTGCTCCTAAATTCCATTCTGAGGCTGCTTTAGCAGCAGGTTCCCTCAGTTCACAGGGTACTTTGCTGCCAAAACATACTTTTAATGAGAGGACCAGCTGTTCTCCCTCAGGACCACACTTCCACTTCCTTCTTAGTTTGCTCCTTAATTGTCTTATCACTGATGAATAATTTAATAAGTTTTTCTTGAGCATTTCATAAATTTAGGGGTTTGTGGTGTCTGAGTTAATAAAAAGGCATCATAGAGCAACAGAGGGTTCTGTTCCCCTCTGTTCACATGGCACAGCTTGTCATATTTCCCTCAGCTTATATGAAATAATATGCAAGTAAATTGAAACAGTGAAACCGTATCAAGATGTGTAGTTTGGGTTCTATTTCAGACTGCTCTTTTATGATGCAGATATATGCATGGAACAGTCTTTAAACTCTAATGATGATTGACTTGGCTGTCCTGTAGAGGGTGGCTTTGGCTCTTTACATCTTTGTTGCAATGTACTGATTACATATTAGCTTAAAAATATGACCATCTCCAGTGGGTAGGACTTTTTTCCTGTATTGTCTGGAAAATCTAGTACTAGCTGTGGGGATTTTGTTTGGATTTTTTTGTCATCCTTTTTTTAACATCAACCCAAAGGGTCAGGCATAAGTATATTGTGTTTCTAGATATTTATCCAATGTGGAAGTTGCCTCACTTTTTTCTGCTTGCTTAAATATCTCAAGTTGGAAGGGACTTGTAAGGATCAAGTCCCAACTCCCTGCTGCTTGCAGCACTATCAAAAATTAAGCAATGTGACTGTTAGCAAGGTTGCAGGTGTTTATCCAGAGGTTTTAGCCAAATTGCAGTCTTGGTATTTAGCTTCTGTCTAGTTCCAATTACTTTAGTTGGATAAAATGTTAGGGTCATCCTCTTTTGCCATTTTTAAATTGTTTTCTGATATTGTCACCATCATCACAAAATTGCACCTGAGAGCTGCTTTCTGTCTTTCTCTTCATGATACGTAAGTCCATTTAGTGGTGTACCTCAGATATTCTGAAGGAGGAAATACTATATAATTCAATTATCATAGCTATATTTGTACTTGAAACTGGCATCTATTCCCTCATTGCTCAATTAATACTATGTTTCTGTGGCTCCTCACTGTAGTCTCTTTGCATTGCTGATCTCAGAAAAATAAAGTCACAGCCTTAGGACAAAGAAGGGCAGGTAAAAGAAAATGCTGATCCGAGTACCTGGAGCCAGGCTGTGTTTTAAAAAAATATATGTCATAAAGATAAGGGGTAGGACTGTGCTACTGGTTCTCCCATTAACACCAGGACTGAGAAGGTTTGCTCAAAGACATTACTGTTCTGTTTGTTCTGGTAATGTGGGACCACTCCAGGCTTTGGTGTCTGCCAGGATGATTACACATTCCCTTCAATTTGTGAATCCAATTGTCTTCTCCATGCTGGAGAAATAGGAAAATCTGAAGTGGCAGCCTGAAGCTTAGAGATGCATTGTAATTATGGTGTGGGAGGCAGCCTGGGCAGGGGATGTCAGAGAGATGAGCAGCACTGTCCCAGGGCATAAGTAGTGATGCTGGGTTGGTTTTTATTCCCACTGATTGTTAGTGATTTGACAGGTGTATCTTTACTCATTAACCCTGACTTTTATTTTCTGAATAGTAGAACCCTTAGTTGGTGGCACCTGAAGTTAACCTCTCTGGTACCTTGAACTTTGCAAATTCAACAGGTTTTGCATGTTTTTGCCTTCCTATTTTGCCCCACACCAACCAATAAAAAGGTTTCAAAGCAAACTGTGCTGCCTATAGAGGAAATGCCAGTTGTGTCCTGTTTTGCAGCCTGGAGGCAGGCAAATACTTGTTTGTTTCCTGTACTTACTTGTATCTCTCCTACTTTTAGAAAGAGAAATTGCCTGCTGAAAGGTCTGGTTCAGTGCAACTTACACATCATGTGATATTTGCTTTTCTTCAATGCAGCATTATGTTATATATTTCCTTTACTTTTTCCATACAGTCTACAAAATTTATCTTTACCTGTTCTACGTGTTGGGAAACAGATGGTCCAGGTAGTAAATTCGTAGCTTCCTGGGAGCTGTGGAATTGAATTGTCCTGAGAAGCTCCTCCAGGAACCTTGTGCTTACTGGTGTATATCAGTAAGGCTTGATGGCAACAATTCTTACATAGCAGTGTTTATTTCCACCATTTGATTATCAAGTCGCTCAGCCTGAAAGAAAACACATATTTGTTATTTTCCTGCTTTCTTTGAGCTGAAGGAATAATTTGTATATAGTTCTGACAAAAAAACCCCTCTCTCACCTGGCAAACCCACAGAAGAGCACTGCAGTTAGATAGAACATGTTTCATTTTCTTTTAAGTAAGAAAAACAGTGACTTGTTGTTGATAATGCTGTAGAATTGCATAAATTCTAGAGTGATGTGGAGTATGCATTACAGTGAATGTTCCCAAGGCAGAGGATAAGATGAAGTGAGAAAAAAAATCCAGCAGTTGACAGAAATTGGTGCTGGGAGGTGATGATAACTCTGCCTGAGAAACACAGAAATTACTTGGTGCTGAAAGACATGGTCAATATGTTTAGCTTCATTATCAGTTCTGTGGTGAAATCTGATGTTACAGATGCTTAGAACAACAGGAGAATTCCTCATCATTGCTTTGCCTGATAGATCTTTTCTTCCTAAAGGATCTGCTGTACCTGGAAGGCTGATTTATTAAGAAGCTCACTTCAGCATTGCAGTCTCCTATAAGATCATCTCTCTGACATAATTATTTTTACTATTTTATTCTGAGATTTCTTCTTGTATAATTTTTTCATAAGGTTAGATGCAACAAGAAAAGATCTGATTTTGGACAGTGTCTGGTATGTTCTGTGATGTTTCTGAAATAATCAAGAGTACATATTACATTAAACACCCGTAGCTAGCATTTCTTTTGCTCCATTTGGAAAACAGGTTTGTGTGGAGCTGATTGTCTGCTGTAAAATCCAAAGTACTGCTGTAATAGCTTCAGGGATGAATTCCTGTTGCACCTGACTGCAGACTCACAGTGAACTGGAAATTACAGCACAACTCTTTTTCTGTCACTGTTAGGCTCCCCCTTGGACCATCCAGGGAAACAGCAGTTTTCAAGCTGTACTCTGATCAGAAGACTAACACCAAGCTTATAGTGCTGGCTTCAGTATCTCTGTTCCAAAAGTTGTTGAGAAAAATGTGCGTCTTTGCCTTTGTGTAATTCTCAGTGTGTCAGATTGTGTCAGCTTTGGGCAGGGTTCATGTAAATCTCTAGAAAGGGTTCAACTCTTTCAGATTCTGCAGAAGCAAGAATGTAGAGCAGTGTTGAGACTTCTTCTGCACAGAAATATTCCATGATGGTAACGATCAACTTTATTGCTNGAAATATTCCATGATGGTGATGACAATGGTAACGATCAACTTTATTGCTTAGAAATGTATGTGTATGCTGTTCTTTCAAGTTCTTTTTACATCAATGCCTTCTTCAGACAAAAGTCATAAGAAGTTAACTACATCCTTAGTCTCTCTGAAATATATTTCATATTTATTTCATTATTGGAAAGCTAAATGAAACAGTTGATTGGAATAGGCAAGGACTGGTTTTTAATTGGATGGAAGGATTTGTGTGGCCTGTTTTTATGGTAATGTAAAAGTGGAAAATAGTGTGCCTAAATATATATATACACATGCACATTATAACCTATATAACAGTATCACACAACACTGGGTCCACTGAAGGTGTTATTATTAAAGCAATGTGTTTTGCCATTAATCTAATTTACATAATCAGTACATGGTATCTCAGACAATGCTGTTTTGCAGGGCAGGGTTTTTAACCTTTCTCTATGTGACTCTCACTTGAGAAGATTGGTGAAATGACTGTAATCCCTCAGGTCAGATTCCTGGTGAAGGATCTTTGTCTTTACTTGTGTGTCTCTGCACAGCCCATCTTTACAACCACACCATCTGGTACCAAGACTAAATCTGCCCTTTCTTTGGCTCTGGCCATGCTAAAAATGACCTGATACTCCTGCTGAAAGCAAGCTGCTTCTCTCTAGGTGCACTTGGACATCTCTGTCTCTGCATCTCTGGTTTGGGCAGGTGAGGGAGCATGATCTGTGCTCTGTATCAGCACATGGTGCAGGTCAGTCCCACCTCATCCCCCTGCTGCTGCTCCCACCACCCAGGTTTGACCACCATGTGAGCTGTAAGGTAATCTGCCTTCAGTGCTCCTGGGAAGGGTCCGGGTGAAGACACTTGGAGATAACAAGTGATTCAGCTGGGATGGCTCAGTACACTGTGACAAACTCCTCGACTTTATCCATTACACCACCTTTCCACTTTGCTCTGATTAGCTGGGTATTGTGGATAAGCATTGGGAATTTTTTGTTTGGATTTGTTGTTTCTTTTTTCTTTGCCACAGCAACATTTAATTTTCTATTCTGACTTTGTGCTGAGGAGATGGCTGCAGAGCACTGGCAGAGACTGATAAGTGACTTACAATTTTATACCACACGTTTGCTGAATTTTCAGTTTGAAATGTACAGCCTGGGATGACAGCCAGTCATTCAACCTATTCTTGCCTCAAACAGTGTAAGAACATGAGGACAAAAGAAGGAACACCTGGCAAATGTTTTGTGTTTGCAACAACAAGAAAGAGAGTTAATGATACCCATGGTTATGAGTGAGATAACTTCCTTCTGTACAGCATATGTTGAAAACATTTTTGGGACATTTAACTGTACCCTTTCACAAAATAATGTAGAGAATTAAAGCAGAGGAAGAGAAGAACTGGAGCAGATGTGGCACAGAAGAGAGCCCTGGTTGCACACTGCTGATCTGGGTGGCAGCTCCTTGCCTTGCTTTAAGTTCCCCTGTGTGTGTTCCTGGGTGTTCCCCTGCTGCCTTTTCTTCTTGAGTCTGAGCAATGAAATCTGCCTTTGAAGATGAATTTAGCTTGGAAGGTGGCCCTGCCATTCTGTGAGAAACCCGTTATTCATTGTGATGGCAGATGAGGTAGTTTCCTTGACTAGAGTTATTTGAGTAAAGAACTAGGAATATTGGAAACTGGGTTTCTAGCGCTGTCTCACAAAAATTTTCTGTGCATTTACCTAAATTTTTTTTTTTAACAAATCAACTTCATTGCCTTTTAGTGTTCAGTATTTGTTTAGATGTGTAAGGAGATAGGTGCATCATTGCTCATTTCTGAAAAATAATATGCATCTGGTTTTTTCTTTGTTCTTTTGTGAAAAGGATTGATGAAATGTGTTTATATATATGTCTATCTATGTCTGGCATTTAATCATGGCACAGAGACTAATTAAGCATAACTAAGATAAAATCTACATTGCTTTTTTTGAGGTAGCATTGACAAAGAAGTGGGATGCAGGGAAGCAGTTGCTTTGCTTAGATTTAGGGATGCTACTGATGCTCTGAGTGTAATCTGTGAGATGGGAGATGAACTTATCCTCAGATGGTTGTGTTGCATGAATGTAGTGTGTGCAGGGAGTCAGAGGCCAAAAGCCTGGAAAGAAAAGAATTCGACCATTTTAAAGCAGGTGGGAAGTTTCCCTTTGAATTCTAGGCAAGGTTTGAACTGCAGAAAAAGCTGAGAGCTGTGACATTGGGCAGTGTGTGCTGCAGAGCAGGCAGTCACCCTGCAATGCCGTGACATCCAGTAGCTTTCCCAGATCCCTGGGGGTCATGCTGCACATCCTGCACTCTCAGAGGTGCAGGCAAAAGAAGGGAGACAACCAGTGACAGGATTAAACTCAAGAATTCTTGTCTGCTTATTTTTTTCAAGCAGACAAGTGGTATTTTGCGTTGTTCTTCAACTGAGTTTTACCTCTGTGCTAATCTGATCAGTTTAATGGTTTTACTGGATAAAAGAACGAACAAAGCAAAAAGTTATTTTTATTAATTACTTTTAGCACTTTGGTTCTGATTAAACCCAAATGAGTCTATTGGATGGCTTATGATTACTTCAGAGGTATGCAGATCAGACTCTGTACTCTCAGATTTCTTAATTAGAAGGCAGTTTATCCTCACTCAGCATCCCATTTGCACATTTGAAACGAGCATTACTGATGTTCTTGACCACGGTAAGATCTCTTGAAGAAATGCGTGGTGATTACCTGGTCATTGGGCCCTGAATTTTCAGAAGTGCTCAGTACAATCAATGTGCACTAAATTTCATTATAATTAGATGTGTTTGTCTAGCTGAAAATTTAAACAAGAATTCTGGGTTTTTAAAAAAAGCCAAAACAGAGAGGGTAGCAATATTTCAGATTTCCAGTTCTCTGATTTTCATTGTTACATTTCTCCTTACATCCTGAACATTTAAGACTGTTTAGTGTATTCTGGTGAACACAACACTCTAATTCATGTAATAATTGAGAAAAGCCACAATTTCCTCAGGATTTTTCTCCAAGCCAATACTCCCAACTACTATATAAAAAATAAACTCTCTTTCCTGATGTAAAAAGCCAGATGTGCTCCATCAAGGCATTTATTGTGTCTAAGCTTCCAAATAAAAGAGCAATGGGCAGAAGGCTGCAGAGCTGTTGTTCTGTCAGGTACCATGTGCCAGCCCTTTCAGCTGCTGATCTTTTATTATGGGACAAGTGATTTACTTCTCTGAACTTCTGAGCTCAGCAGATTTGTAGGTACTGCTGTTGAAGTTTTAATTTAGGCAAGGATGCTCATAAAGAAGTGCTCAGATGTTCTGATGTGAATCCAATTTTATCCCCTTGGCAAGTTCAATAGTGTTCAGCTTCTTCTTTTGATTCATTTAAACAGATTTATGGACAAGCAGCATATTAGGCTTTTATCTCTTTCAAATATACCTATGAGTGTGTGTGCATGCTTCCTAGTTAGTACTGTATATATATAGATAGACACATACATATGCACTTTTATATTTTTAATATAAACTATATAATACCTATACAACACCGATATTGATGTTTATTATTCTCTGTAAAGTGCTGTCTTCATCTTATGCCAGATTTCTGTGGCTTTGCAACTGCAATGTGTGTTCAGTTACTTCTGCAGATTATTTTGAAAAGTGCATTTTATTTACTGTGCAGGAACTGAGTCTCAAGGCAGATTAAATTAATTTGTGGTGACTTGGAATTCAGTTCTTACAGAAATTCTGTTCATTCTTATTGATGTGCAGTTGGCTCGTTTTTAAGAATGTCCTCTATAATTTTGAGGTTGCAAGGCTCTGAGTCTCTATGGAGCTGGCACTGCTGTGTCTCTCAAAACAAAACTCTTTTGTTTACATGGCTGGGGCTTTTTCAGATTTATCCATCAAAAGGAAAAGCTTCATCCAAAGTAAGTTGAGAAAATAAGAAGGACATGAATCTTCTGAAGAAATTTTTAACATAAGGGCATGTGCCTGTGTTTTATCACCCTTAAATATCCACTTACTGAAATCCAAACATGCTTTGTTTAAAGCCAGAACACAGGCTAGCAGAGTAATTCCACTTAAGCTACTGTGTGTGTGGAGTTTGTCCAAACACATTTTCTTCCTGCTGTGCCTTCACGAGCTGCTGAGAATGGCTCAGGGCCTGCTGTAGGTCAGACATTTCTGGGATAGGAGGTCTAAATAGGGCTTTAAACTCAGAGTTTTCTGGCGTGAACAGTCTCTTTCAAGCTTGAGTAAGGCATAGCTGAGGCAAGGATAGGAGGGAGAGAGCAGCACATATGATGGACCTAAAATTTAGGATGTGTTATGAAAGGTCTCTGTGCCTAAAGCAGGTGACACTGCTGTAGGGAGAGCATTCAGGCAACAGGTGTTCAAAAAGATAAAGACATTTTTGTGCAGATTTAGAGCAGCTTGTGAAGAATGCAGAATTTATTATTGTTCTCAGAGTTTCTTGCCCTGGGACGACTCCTGCTTCTTTTGTGTAAGTTCCCAGAAATATCTCTCCCTCATCAAGCTAAAGCATCCCCCTGTTTCCCAGAGGTGCTCTGAGGAGAGCTTTAGCATCCAACTGCCTGCAGTGATGCACTGGTTTCAGTTCCCAGCTGTGGAGTTTGATTCTCAGCTGGGATTAGCTCCTCCTGAGACATTTGCTGGGCTTTGAGGCGGGTTCATTGTTTTTATTTATATATTGAGATTAATTAAATCAGAGTTAATTGATCATTTCAGCAGTATTTCTACATTTCGTTGTTTCATATAAAAATAGACCAGTGTAGCTGCAAGTATTTTCCCCTTGTGCTGTTCTCTTTCATTGTTTGATTCATTAAGTGCAGAACGTGCTTCAGTTTCTAAAAACAAACATACATCATTATAATTACTATTTCCCTCGTATTACTTATTCTGATTATTGTTCACTAGAAAACTACAACTTGATATAATGACTGAAGCACACAGTTCACAATACACTTATGGTGTTTGTTTTCTTTAATCTCTTTCATTATTTTTCTTAAGAGAAAATTATTGCAACATACAGAACTGCACTGAAATTTATCTATCATTTTCTGTTTCTGTTTAGAAAAGTGACTGTGCTGGAATGACACCTGTTTGTCCTGTTTTCTTCTCGTGTGCTTTTTATTTTAATCTAATTGATTTTCATTATCAATGCAAAACTTGTTAGTACTCAGAGAATGAGAGAAGCATACAGCCTTCCTTATCTCTAAAAAACATCATCTGCCAGTTCTCAGCCAAAAGGGCTGAGAGAGTTGCCTGATTTTCAGATCTAGACGTGTGTTTGTGGCATTGCTAAACAGGAAAACTTGGGCCAAATCCTGATCACATGGAAGGACATGAAAGATATCATCATTGCATTGTTGTTCTCTTTTCATATTTGAAGTTTAATCTCCTTTCACTGGCACAAATACTGTTCTTTTGAGGCTGATTGGTAAAATAACAATGAGTGAGAGCAGAATGAGATCTCTGATTACATTTTATAGAAGCTTAAAACCCGTATTCACGAAAGCTGTTTTTAATCCATTAGGATTCATCCTAGAATCATAGAATAGTTTGGGTTGGAAGGGATCTCAAAGATCATCGAGTTCCAACCCCCCTGCCATAGGCAGGGACACCTCCCACTACATCAGGCTGCTCAGTGCCTTGTCCAGCCTAGTCTTGAACCCCTCCAGAGAGGGGGCATCCACAACCTCTCTGGGCAACCTCTTCCAGTCTTTCACCACCCTCACTGGAAAGAATTTCTTTCTTATGTTGAGTCTAAATCTACCCCCTTCCAATTTACATCCATTATTTCTAGTCCTCCCATCACATATCTTATTGAAAAGTCCTACCCCTATCCTCTAATATCCCTGTTAGAAAGAGGGAGGGAAAAGTTTCTCTGGGTGGATGTGTAGAATGGTCAATCTAGACAGCTCTCCTGGCTTCTCCTTGTTGAAGTGCTTCTCCAGGAGAATCCTAAAAGTGATTTTAAATCTAATCTTTGTGAACAATGTGCAGCTTCAAAACACTGTTTTATATCTCTGATCTTTAATGATGACTTATGATTTAACTATGTTTTGATGTCTACAGGTCCAACCTACAAACAGACTCGGCTTCCTGTTTGCAGGGTTTGGCTTTTTTCCCAGGCAGGGGGTCCCTTGGAAATGGCGGGGAGAAAAGTATCGTCAACACACATTTGTGATTTATTTTTCTTTTCTGTTTTAGGCCCTCCAAATCATCACAGCCAGTCAACACTGAGGCCGCCTCTCCCTCCTCCTCACAACCATTCACTGTCCCATCACCATTCCTCTGCCAACTCCCTCAACAGGAACTCCCTCACAAACCGCCGGAACCAGATCCACGCGCCCGCTCCGGCGCCCAATGACCTGGCCACCACCCCTGAGTCCGTGCAGCTCCAGGACAGCTGGGTCCTCAACAGCAACGTCCCACTGGAGACCAGGTGGGTGACATGGATGGGGCACCCTGGAGAGTTCCACTGCAGGATTTTCTGAAGCCCTCCTTAGGTTTTAATTCATTTCATGTCATTAATGGTTCTGGCTGACACAGCATTGAGAGTCAGTGACACTGGAGTATCTACAAGCCTCTGATGTTTTTTCATTGGAAGGTAGACAGATAGACTTGTCTTCTTTCCATTTTAAAGCCTTTTATTCATTTGGACCATCCCTGCATACACAATTCATGGTATCAGTATAGCAATTTTATACTCACAGGCTCAGGAACAGCTTAGTTGTAAGTAATTTTTAATACATTGCTGAGAAATTAATACATTTTGCCTCCCCTGAAGTAACAAATAAGCTCATTTGAAACAGTGCATTTTGGGAGACCTTGAGAAACAGTCCCAGATTCAAGACTGACAGTACCATAACTTCAATTTTATCTTCTCTGTACATCTTAACAACTTAATGCCCAGGGGGCAAACAGATGCATGTGAATCAAAAGGTGCAACACTTAGAGCTGCCAGTTAAAGAAAGAAATAAATAAATGTGTGACACGGCACCGTTCTAAATATTCCACTTTGTTGTGGTTTGGGCTGTGGAATGTCAAACATATTTTACTTAACTAGAGGAACTGATAGAGCTCATCCCCCAGAATTTAAAGTTAACTGCTGTGTTGCTGAAGGAAGGGTTTGAAATAGCAGGGTGTCCTTTTGTGTCCGGAGAGCTGAATACACCAAGTACAGGAGGAGCTGCACAGGGCATGGAGTGGGGCTGGTGGTGCTGTGGTTTTAGCTGCCTGGTTGCCACATGGAGTTAGAAGGGCCCATCAAAGGTGATCTAGTCCAACCATCCTTCAGTGATCAGGGACATCCAGCACTNCTGGTTGCCACATGGACTCATAGAGTTAGAAGGGCCCATCAAAGGTGATCTAGTCCAACCATCCTTCAGTGATCAGGGACATCCAGCACTAAATCAGGTTGCTCAGAGCCTCAGCAAGCCTGGCCTTGGATGTCTCCTGGGATGTGGCCTCCACCACCTCTCTGGGCCACCTTTGCCAGTGTCACACCACCCTTATGGGGAAGAACTTCTTCTCAAAGTCTCATCTAGCTCTGTTGTGCTCTAGTTTCAAGCCATT
This sequence comes from Turnix velox, assembly GCA_013400935.1. Taxonomy (NCBI): domain Eukaryota; kingdom Metazoa; phylum Chordata; class Aves; order Charadriiformes; family Turnicidae; genus Turnix; species Turnix velox. The sequence goes on from VZTY01007444.1 coordinate 1,161,417, forward strand.
GTCTCTCATCCTATCATTCTGTGCCCTGGCAAAAAGTCCCTCTCCAGCTTTCTTGTAGACCCCTATAGGTACTGGAAGTCCCATGTGAGCTCTCCCCACAGCTGATTTGCACAACACTATACATAAGGAATTCCTTGTGATATTCCTAACACTGGCATCCCTGAGAAGCAGAGCTGGGGGTCTGCCTGCCTGTTTTACTTCTGTCATCTGATTTGATGCCTGTTCCCTGGTAGTGAAGTCTTGCAATTCCATTGCTAACTTTCATTCTTCTCCTTTTTTGCTTTTTTCAATCATAAAACCTGTGGGAATATGTGTACACCCACACTGATGTCAAAAGGTTACTTTGTGAATACTGTTATTTTAGGAGGCTGCAGAATACCCAGCAGTTATTCAGAGTTTTTCCATGGAAAGGTTTGTCACAGACAAACATAGAGATACCTGAAAACATCCTGACAGGATTTCTGCTTTCTGAGGCTGCTCCAGAGTTGTTCCAGAATCAATTTTTCTTCTTTTCTGAAACTACACACCAGACAGGATTTGATGACAAGTTTCATCACCAGAATTTTAACTCAAAAATTTTTTTTTTTTTCCTGGTTTGCAGCAAATTTTGCTGAAAGAAATGCCTGGAGGATCACTGGAAACTTTCAGGATTAGCCTGTAATTCTTTCATTTTAAAGTTGGTGTTTCATCTACATTCGTACTGGTAGCTGCAAGACAGCTTTTGGGTAACTTCTGTTTAGCTTTTACTTTGTGACTTCAGCTTGCTGTGAAGCAGCGTTCCCTCTTATTTGGCTGCACTGCTCTGTCGTTGTTTTCCTTTTGTCCAGTAGTGGAGTGTTCTGGAGGCACCACCAACACTGAAATTACCTCCTTCATCAGCAGAGAGTTTCACAACTTTTCCTTTTCACCTTTCAGCTTCCTTCAGTAGATGCTGCTCTCAATTGAAAATAATCTGCAAGTGGTCACATCACAGGTTATGAAACAGAGTGTGGCAGTGGAGCTGTCAGAAGGGAATGCCTTGTGTCAGCTCTACAAAACTCAGATCACAATTTAGATTCCAGATGTCTCCTTATCTAACAAGAGTGAGCACTGAAATCATTGACTAATACAATGTGTGTCATAATTTTGTTTCTGTTACAATATTTTTCCCTTCCCTTCTTTCCTCCTCTGTCTTAGGCACTTTGGGCTGAATTCAGACTGAAGACAGCGTGTTTCTGGAATATATTCTTTCTCCTCTTGTTTCAGGATTGATGGGAGAGGGGAATTAATCACATTTGTATTCTTTTCCTTGTGATGTAAAGTGAGCTTTACTGCTTGTGCATGTTTTCAGGTGCCCTCTTTGGGCTGTTACACCCCACATCTCCTTGTGCCCTTTGTGCTTAGCTGTGTTGGAGTAGTGTGTTGGTTTTAGTAGGATTACAAGGTTTGCAAGATGCTTATAAACTTGTGAATTATGTTTTTTTAGAACCATAGGATATTTTGGGTTGGTAGGGACCTTAAAGACCATCCAGTTCCACCCTTTGGACTGGGCAAGGACACTTCCCACAAGTCCAGGTTGCTCCAAGCTTGGTCCAACCTGGCCTTGAGCCCCTCCAATGTTGTGTGCTTGATTTCTATGTGCTTGTTTCTGGTTCAAGACAAACAAATACAGACTGTATCTTCCCCATTCTTCTGCTTCTTTATGGCTACAAGAGGCCTCCAGGCTGGCTGTGTAATTGTTCTGTTTTCTTTGAAATAAGGATCCATAATAGAAAGGTTGAAATATCTTTAACTAAGGATGCAGTAATGCATCGCTGTAGCATTTTTATGGTGCTATTTTTATGATTCGTTTCTGCAGTACTTAGCTGCTTTACCTTTAGGCTCGAAGCTGCTGTTTAATGCTCTTTAACTTTTATTGTCCTCTCGCCGTCTATTTCAAACCATCTCCTCCTCCTCCTTTCCAAAGTGCTGGTTTCTACGTTTTCCAGTTAAGAGCTGTTCCTTTATTGCTTCTTTAATCATTGCTTTCGAAGAGGATGAATGATGAAAATACCACCTTTGAACATCCCCATGTGGCTCTCATTACTTCCAGACAGCTAGAAAGGCAGCGCTCTGCTTTAAAGCCTGAAATGCTTTGAGGGCACAGGGAGAAAAGTATGGCTTTGCCAGGAAGGTTTGCGTCCCTCTTTGCACCATGCTCTGTGGCAGAGGAATCTCACACAGGGCCATCTGCAGGCACCACTCAAAAACAGAATGAATTATAAGTGAGAATAAGAGAAGAGCTTTCATGGATGGATGTTTGACTGATATGGCCTGATGTACCAATGCCTGTTCTGGTACTTTCTATTGATATTAATTTAGGTGGTACCATTATAATTAATAATGCTTAATCCAGAAGGGAAAAAAGGACAAAATTGAATAGGAATTAGTCCATTCCTTAGTCTCATAGTTTGAAATATTTTCAGTTCAAATCCTTCAGTTATAAAGATAATTTTATATGTACATGTGTGTACATCCGTAATTTCTTCAGACTTGGCTGCAAGGATCTGTTGCTAGGCTTTGAGGAAGGCTAAATATACTAATGGCTCTCCTGTACTTCAGGAGGAAGGATGATGGCCATTCTTTCAGTGATTATGAAATCAATTTTTTTAGCTCTTGTGAGCATTGGTCCAAACCTGAGGTCATTTAAGCAAAGTCCAATTCAAAGACTCAGCATTCTGGCAATTAGCATTGAAAGAACTTCCTTATTGCTCTTCAAGTTCTATCTAAAACTCAAAAGTATTTCAAAGAGTCAAGTAAAGAACAGTCAAAAGCATCCCCAAGAACTCCACACACACACGGGTTGTGCACTCCAAAACCATTCTAGAAAGGTCTCTTTTAGCAAGCTACTATAGGATTGTTTTCATAACAAACCTCGACAATGAGGGGAGAGAAAAAAGGGTGAAGGAAAACACTCCAAGAGGAGAATCCGTAATGATGGCTGAGAGAATCAGTGTAGATGTACTCCCACTCACACGCACAGAAGCTCAAAGAAGTTTTTAAAGATTGCAGATAATTGCATGTTTGTACCATCTTGTTGGTTTGTGTTTTTAAGTACGGAGCTGTGCTGAGGGAGCAGGCAGCAGGAGGGATGTGCCAGCAGAGGCAGATACACTGAGGGTGTTGCTTTTAGTCTCGAGTGATATGATTTAGGTTTCTATTTTTCAAGTTTACATTTTAGAGATCTGAGTTTATCCTTTTCTATTATTTATATTCTATTATTTATAGGCTTGAAGCAGCACCATTGCTAATACTGTCTCTTTTTTCCCTGCTAAGTGAGATAGTTGAATCAAGAGGTAGTGAAGAGCTTGCATGCTTACCTTTTAAAATAGAAGTGTTTTGAAATTATGTTCATTAACTGATGTAGAAAGCTAAAAATGAACTGACCTATTGAGATGCAAAATACTGTTGTCATTATCATCATTACCAGAATAACAAATGTAGGATTTCATCACCTGGGCTGTGCTGTGTGACACACTACTCAGAACCTTAGGGCACAAAATGCACAAGTTTTTCTACTTAAAAACAGAGAGGTTCTATAGTTTGAGATGATTCAGTGCTGCCTAAATCTTCCTATATCTGCATTATTGATGCTGGTGCCACTTAATGTATGTACATATGCAAAGTAACGGGTTTTTTGTGTTTATGTCTGTGGCTACTCCTGTCACTTTTTACTAGGCATTAACTAGCAGTTCAATTGCTGTATTCCTGGGGAATAAACAGTGGAAAAAATTATATACATAAATTTAAAGGGAAAAGCAATTATTTACTGGCTGACTGGCAGAGAAGCTGACCAATTTAAGGTAGGAGGTTGGCATGGTGTTCACATGATCTCTTGGGGCCATACTGGTACCAGTCAGAAAGGTGAGGGCTGGCCCCTGTGAATCCCCAGGGTCTCTGAGCTGCCCTGTGCCCAACTCCATTACCTGTGACACTAGCCTCTCACTTCTTGATACTCTTACCAAGTTTTCCTCTTTCTATATTGGCAGTGTTCTCAGTTTTCAGAGCTGCTGATGATCCCCATCTCAGCAACCCCTTCTCTCTCCATATTTTTTTCACTGCATCTTTCTCCAGCCTCTCCTGCAGCTTTTTGTCACCACTGGGCAGCTTTTCCAGCAGAGAAGCCAAAGCTGTGCCTTTGGGATGTACCAGAGCCAGGCCTGGAATGCAGCAGCTGGAGTTACATTGATGATTGGAGAGAGAGAGGGTTATGAAAGCTTATCCAGTAGTATCTCAATTAGCATCTTCTAGATGAGAAACAGATTGTCCTATAAAAGTGTGTCCAGCACAGAGCAAGCTCTACAGCTGTGGCACAGTACAGCTTTACCTGCTCTGTTTTCCCTTGTAGCTTTGTGAACATTTGCTTTTCTTTGATAATAAGGATGGCCAAAGGGTGGCACCCACCTTTTTGTATAACATCCACCTTCCCATCAGGCAGCTTTCAGTTCCCATGCACTTGTGTGTCCAGCTAGAACCAAAAAATTGAGCTGATACTATTCTCTTTATATGTATCTTCTGTTGGGAGTGTGGAGAATGCAGTGATAAGCCACACTACTCCTTCAGGCAGCACCTGAGACACTTTGCTTAAACATTTTGAGAGGACTTTGCCTGGGGATGTGAAGAGTCTGGCATTTAAGGAATGGTGAACCTTTGAAGAGCTGACAAGCTGGTGTTAGAGCTGCAGTGGAGGCTGGGGAGCTGTGTTACAGTGGATAGAATTGTCCCATTGGTATTTATGTGTTCATTCTGAATTACTATTTCCATGGCTAATAGAGTGTCCTCGGTCCAACACGCACGGGTAGTTGCAAATTGATTCTCTGCAGCAGGCTGAGAAACATGGAAATGGTGTGTTGTCATGGAAGGGTTTCCTCTGCTTGCAACAGACATTTGGGTGCAAAGGTGCCTCTAGGCACACGTGGGTGAAATGGATGGTTCATTTAGGGAAGTGTCTATTTTAAATGGCTTTCCACTGAAAAATTCACCTTACTGAGTTTGATGGTTTGATGAGATTTGAGACAATTCCTTGTAACTAAACAATGTCAACGCATATAGAAAATTTAATACTTTAAATCTTTGCTACTGACTTTAGAGCATTTGGGGAGTAATATAAATCCCTGTGTTGTGGACTCCAAGAAGGGTAGAAACTTCAGTGCAATGTCAGCAGGTCAGAGAGCCCCCAGCTGTGTAACCTGGGCTGGGAATCCTGAGTTTCTCTGTGAGAACCCAAGTGTAGGAACCTGCAATTAAATCTCATTTAGGGTAAGACTGAGAGACCCTTAGACAAGTAACAAGGTGCACACCAGGCTGACACTCACACTTCAGTATAGCCCAGAAGACACATGAATAGCCATAGTTTTCTTCAGTCTTGATTTCTTTTTGCATGGAAGTTAGAAAACTCTTGTAAAACTTCACTGACTGAATTTGGCAGTCACTTTGAGGCTTCCACTGGTATAAAATGACTCACAACTATTGTTTTGGAGGACTTAGAAGAATACAGAAGATTTTTTTTTTTCCCTAGTGAAAGCCTGCATGATAGGTTCTCTATTTCATTGTTTTTCTCTGCTAAGAATAAATGTACAATGAAGCTATAGACAGGTGGGATTTTACCACAACTTAAAAATAGGTTTTGTTAAGTCCTAACTAGAACCAAAAAATTGTTACCATTCTCTGGAAAAGTATCTTTTCTATTTATTAATTAATATTAAAAACATGTGGAAAAGAAATATGGCAAAGGACACTATAAGCATTACAGTGCCCTATTGGTTTTTTGGTGGGGTTTTTTTTTTCATACAGGATAAGCTTAGGATAGTGTGAAGAGGGAAAGAAGCAATTTCTGTTAGAAAATATCTTGTTCTTCCTATTACAGGTTTTCATCACAAAACCCAATTTTTTTTTCCCCTCAGCTGATTCTTTCAGTGTGCTACCATGACAATGTGGCCAGAAAGGAGGGGGAGAAAAGATTGTTCTCTGAAAGAATATGGAAGTTAATACAGCGTCTGTCAGACCACGATTCCCTGAACACCAGAAGTCCTTTTGACCTGTGGGAAAATAAATGCTATAGAGAGCTCTGAATTAATGAAGAAAGCAAAATATAGCTTTTTCCATTTACCATCACTCCTCAGAACCGCGGACAAATGTCAACTTTCAAAGCTCAACTTTCACAGATGTCACCTTTCTCCTGGCATCAGTGATGAGGTCCCTGTCTGTGACCCAGCGCATCAACAGCACATGAGACCTAAAACAAAGGAGTGCTTTAGCTGCTGAGCAGGGTGTGAAAGCACTGAGTCAGCAAAGGGTTAACATCTCTCTGTGAGCAGCACAAGAGCTCCTTCCATTTAAATTGCTGAGTTTTCCTACACCCAACAATCATATTTTGTAATTTTCCAGTGTGGCTTCACCAAGCTCAGAAATGAGGGAGACTGGGCTGAGACTTACCAAATTTACTCCCATGTTTTCAAAATAGAAATTTAATCCCAGCCTAAATCAAATTATCAGTGCTAATTGTGAGGTAGGAAATGTCTTGTTCTTAGTAGCATTTGGTAGGTGAGCAGGTAAGACAGAGGAGATAGCAGTTTTTAAATTCTAATATGGAACATATCTGAAATTAATGAATGGATAGAAATAAGAGTAATTTCTTCTCCTAAGCAGTCATTGTACAATACCGCCCAGTCATGCTGCTGTGAGACAGTAATTAATGCTGATAAATACTCGTGTTCTCTCTGCTCAGCTTGGGCCCACAGACAATTGGTTGTACCAGAGCATGTCAAATCCCACGTAAAAATATAGCTATAGATCATTGGCTTTAGGGATGGAATTGAGACAACTCAATTTATTTCCATTAGTAGCTGAATCCTGACTTCAAACAGCAGGGGTTCAGGTTCTGATGGGCTTTGCTATCACATCAGGTGTGTCTGCTCATCCTGCCTCTGACTTCTCAATGCAGCACCAATTTTCCAGGGAGACCGTGTGGATTTTTACACATCTTTAGTTAATCATCTTTTTTAAAGTTTTGAAGCCAGAATTTTGGTATTTTAAGGTGGTGCTCTGCCTTTTAATGATGCTACCTTGTCAGATGTCTTCATGCAGAGACAATAAACTTTCAGCTTTCACAATACATGGGTAGGACTTACAGATGTGACAGCATTCAGTTTATCCAATGAGATTTTTTTTATTTTATTCTTTTTGCTTTGAGAATGACACCATTCCATATATCCATTTCAACTGACCTTTTTTGCTGCTACCACATTCTGATCAGTTTTAACAATAGAGACCACTTTTGCATATATTTTGATTTTCTTTCTATATTTTATGTATTTCAAAGTGGACCACAGTGGAACTATTTTTTTCTTCTACATTTTTTAGTTCTCACATGAAACAGTATATGATTGACATGTTCTATTAAAATATATCTAGATATTCATTAACTCAATTTTAATGGGAGCAGAGATTCATTATATATCTGAGTTTACTTTAACAATGCTTTATATTAAAATTTCTGTTGGTACTGTGGCTGCCTTCTCAGCTAAAGAGGACATAATATTCCTGGCTTTAAAAACCTTGACATTTCAGATAAAGACAGTGCCAAGGACTGCAATTTCCAGCTTGATTCACTGAGATCCTGGAAAAGGAAAGAACAGTAAGAAATGTTTGTTGAAGACCCTTCAATTCAAACTGGAAATGGTGGGTGATACCATGGGGGTGTAGGAAGAGGAGAGGGTTCAGGTCTGAGGCAGATGCAGAGGTAAATGGCTATATGGCTTCTGCTAACAAGGGTTAATCAGGTTTTAACCAGCCAAAACGAAGTGTCAAGAAATCTCTCACAGTGCAGTGTGGAACCCATCTCCAAAGCTCTTTTGTCTCAAAACCAGTGACCTTCCCAAAGGCCACAACCATTCTTCTGTGATTTTCTTTTCATTTATGGGGAACATGCTAGTAGTCAGTTCTTCCCAGCAGGGAGAAATTAATATAAAGAATCCAGTCTCCTCATTTGCTTTCTCAAGTTCCTTACTCTGGAGTGTGTTGACAACATTTTCTGTAATATGTTTTGTTCTGTATTCTGTTCTTAACAAATGTATGGGCAGTTTAAGTCCTTCTTTTTTGTTGTGTAGTTTTGGTGATTACCTTAGTAATCAGCCAACAAAACCTCTCTACCACTGAAAAAATATAATGGTTAATCCTAATTCTGACAAGATCTTTTCTTACAGGACTATGGTTTTTACTGGAAGTTTTTGCCAGGAATGTTAACGAGGCTCATCATTTTTTTCTCATAGAATGTCTGTTTGGTAGGAGATTCCACAGGGATATCAGAAAAGATGTTTATTATACTACTGAATGTTTATTATAGTACTGTACATTAGAGGTATTTTGTAGTGGAATTAGTTGCTTTGTCCCAGTCAAACACAGACCATAAGTAACTGGTGATGTTATTTCTGCATACGAGCTTTGTTATTAGACTGCTCAAACTTCTTACTGGTGCCATTCCAGCTCATGCTGAAAAGCCCTTCTTCAGTTGTGTTGGTGTTTTAGCCAGTGTCTGCTCATGTTTCATCTCATGCAAGAAAAATTCAGCAAATACCTTGACAGAAGCTGTTCTGACACTGTTTTAGTGATGGTTGTTAGGCTCTGGTAGCAAAAAGTCTTTGAGAATTTTCATCTTATTTCTTCATACAAAATAGTTTTTCTTTTTGGTTGGATTGAACACATTATAGCAGCTGGAATGGAATCGGAATAGGATATTTTCTCTTGTAACTGCAGGACTTATTACGACTTGCCATTTTCAACTATGTTCCATTTTATGTTTTTCAGGCATTTCTTGTTTAAGACATCTTCTGGAACTACTCCGCTCTTCAGTAGTTCTTCCCCTGGTTACCCATTGACCTCAGGAACAGTTTATACTCCACCTCCCAGACTGTTACCTAGAAATACATTCTCCAGGAATGCTTTTAAGCTGAAAAAACCCTCCAAGTATTGCAGCTGGAAGTGTGCTGCTTTGTCTGCTATCGCTGCGGCAGTCCTGTTGGCCATCCTGCTGGCTTACTTCATAGGTAAGGCTGTGTTTTATCTCTAATAACATGGCTGCATCAGCAAATGGTCAATCTGTCTCACAAATCTGTGTTCCTAATGAGCAAAGAAAATTATTAGTCCTCATACTAAATAATGAGGCAAAAGATGTTCAAGTCCTGCTCAGTGATACAAGAGCAGTAGAAGCAAGAAATTGATGGAGAGTTCTCGATGTGCAGTGCAACTTCAGGTGGTCCAAACAGAGGGTGCTACAAGGATTTTTTCATCCACTACCTTATGTTTAAAAAATATTTGAAAAAAAATGTGAACTCAACCATCTGATCACCATCTCATGCTGGCTTTAATAAAAGAGCACAAAATCATTTTGATTAGTAAGTCTGAGTCTCTCTGTGCGCCTGAATTCATGTTGGTGTTAGATCTATGTTAGGTACTCCATTTTGTCTGCTGTTATTTTCCACATTAGTGTTTTGAAAGGAAACTAAATGTTGTGACACTTCCTGCAATTAATATACTGACCACACCATGTCTGAGTTCTTTCTGTGGTCTTTCAAGATTTTTCTTAACATGCTTCTTTTGTTTTTCCTTGTTAATTTATTATTCCCCTTGAACCCTTCCTCATTGTCTACTTTGGTGGTCTTTCCTAAGCATCTACACAAATTAGCTGCATGGTTTTACCTGTCACAGTGCCTTTGTTAACATGTTAATACACAGACTTGCTGCAGAAACTTTTAGGTTTGTCTGAGTGAATGACAAAGTCAGTCCATATTTGTTTTTAATACTTTCCAGGCCTATTCTGTGCCTCTGAAGCTGTTCTCATACACAGTGCTCAAAGACCAACAAATGTACTGAGTTGTCTCCAGACTCTCTCCATTTAAAGAGAATTTTTTTTTTTAAATCTCATATATCCTCACTCAACACGATAGAATCATAGAATAGTTTGGGCTGGAAGAGACCTTAAAGATCATCGAGTTCCAACCCCCTGCCATAGACACCTCCCACTAGATCATGTTGCTCAGTGCCTTGTCCAGTCTAAAACTGGAACTTAAACACCTCCAGAGAGGGGGCATCCACAACCTCTCTGGGCAACCTGTTCCAGTGTTTCACTACCCTCACCATAAAGAACTTCTTTCTTATATCTAGCCTGAAACTCCATTTTTCATACTAATGAGCTTCCATGTGTAATTAATATATACATCAGTAAGAGAGAGCTGATTATTGCTGCTGTGTCTTGAGGCCAGGCCTCCATCCCAGCATACTCCATACTGCCAAGCTTGCCATCTTTCTATACCTCTCACCTGAGAAGAACAACAGGCTTAGCTTGATATATAAAGATTGGAGAGTGCATGATTTATTGAACCTGACAGTTATCAAACAGCAGCTCTCTGTTTGAGTGATTATGCACAGGGGAAATGATATACTGCACGTTGAATATTTTAATCATGTGCGTGACTTTGAAGTGATGAATTATGAAATGTATTTTTCCTTGGTATTTAGGTTACTGTAATCTGAAGCAAAGCTTTGCGACATGGTTATTGCTTTCACAGACTAAAGACAAGAGAATATAAGGCAGTACATTGACTCTTAATAATTGATGAATGATCTATCATTTCATGTAATGACATGAGTGATCCATTTTGACAGAAGTTTTTGAGGTCTCCTTTCCTGACAAGAGAGTGATGAGTGCAATGGAGTTGGCTGGTGAACACAAGAAGGCAGGTTTTAGAGAGCATTGGCTCAAGGATTAAATCATGAGAAGATACCTAATAAGCTTCATGCCATACACACTGAAGAATAAGTGCATTGAAGAGCAGCTGTCAAAACTGAAAATAGCTAGAAGAGAGAAAAGATAAGAAAGAAAAAAACCCCTGAAGTCACATTGCTTTAGGTACATGAGAACAACAGAAAGGCAAAAGGGATGTGCTTTAGGCCATTTGTTAATTTAATTCCCTCACTCTCTGCAAAAATTTATATGATTCATTCCACATGACAAAGAGCAGGTGTAAGACCATCAGCTATAAGCTAATCCACCCACCAAATTGCTGGGGCTTGTTGTCTTCTAATTGTGTGACTTAAGGGGCTTGACACAGTTAAAGCACTAAATCATCTCCTTTTTTTAAAAAAACCTTAAGAACCTTTTCATGTTCTGCAGTTCTCTAGAGGATTGCTTTCTCCTGAGTACCTGCAGAACATGAGTCCAAGTATCCATTCTCCTGGGGAAAAGAGAGTAGCAAAGCAAAATAACAGCTGTCCCACTCCTCTGCAGCTCTTCTACAGCTCCTGACCTACTCACTTCTCATCTGCTGTGTGGATGAAATAACTCTCTTCTTCTCTGTCAGGAGGACAAATGTCTTCTCTGTTTTCAAAACGAGCAACTAGAATAATGTCTGGATCACACCAAAATCCCAGGTCTGTCCTAATCATTGAGACAGTGGGAAAGTGAGAGCTGTCTGCCAGGAGAGATGGCAGTTTTGGGATGAAGAGAAATGTTAAGCTCCCCCACGATGTGCAGGAGGAAGGGCTATACTCCATTTTGCAGAAACATCTCGCCATGTATTTTGCTGTCAGAACTTGAAGGGTAAAAGCTTTCAACATGCTGATAATGTCTTTCTGCTATATGTGTACACTGAGAAAATTTCTTGCTCTCCACTGTAGCACAGGTTGTATCACTAGGGTTGCATCAGCTGAAAGTAATAGTTATGGGAAAAGTCATCAAAATTTGCAGCAAATGGTTCTGCTACTTAAGTTTGTCAATATATCTAGGCTTTGTGAAGATGATCACATCAATGCTAATCAAGACTGCTGCAGGACTAAATGAAAAAGGCAATGCTGGTAGATGTGAGGTAAATTATATTGAAAGAATACTTTGAAGTTCTCATAGACTTCAGGAGTTCTAAGTAAATTGTCCTATAATAAAAGAGATGAGGGGAATTGATATGGATGGAGCACTGAAAACATGCTGTAAGCATGAGACTTGCAGAGCATTGCCAAAGATTATGGGTGGCATGAAACAGTTTCTAGCAAGGGACCATTTAAAGACACAAGCCAAAAAGTACTGTGTTAGAAAAGAAGAAATACTTAAAAAATTGTTTAGGCATTCTAATTGCCTTTCTGATAACAGACAACAAGGTAATTGCTGAAATGAAAAGGCACTTGTGTTTAAAGCTTTAAAAATAAATTCATAGGGCATAATCATCTTTGTGCTTTTTGCCACACTACATAATTGATGTTAAATGAAGATACTACTGAGATTTTACGAAGTTAAACATTTGTCAAAATAATGACACTGTATCTTGGTAGAAGGAAACTTTGGTTTTTATTTTCTTTGTTAAGATGCATCTAGATTGATAGTTTAGATTGTAAAGTGCCAGTGAAGATTGGATATTTAAATAGACTCTTCCTTTGCTATCTGAGTTTTCTTAAATGTTTCTCTTAAGCTTTTCCCGACTGATGCTTGGGAAAAATCTCTCCAGGTGTGTGGCAGTGGTCTACTGCCATGATTTGGCTTTTTTAGGCATACTATATATTTGTGCTTCCATTTGGCCATCTTAGACGTACTGTTCTGTCCCTGAATTCCTTTACTCTGATGAAGTTTCTGCAGAAATTCTGACACACATCAGGTTGAAAACAAATCTAGCAAATTTGTGGCATTTTTTTGTTGAAGAGATAGATAGATAGATAGATAGATAGATAGATAGATAGATAGATAGATAGATAGATAGATAGATAGACACTTTAAAAAAATAGATCATTTCAATGAAAAAGAGAATTTTAAGAAGCTTCTGTGGCTGCTAAGCTGTTTTTAATTGCAGAGAATAGGAAAACTTCAGGTAATTTTTTCCTTACATGCTCTACAAAATGTCTGCTGATTTAAAGCCAGGTTTATCACTTCTCCCTGACTTTTCAGTAGCCAGAGGTAGATGGAATGCAGAGTATAAGTTGGGGACACTGCATGACATTTTTGGTAAATTCCAGGACCCAGTATGTAAATGAAATCATCCTGCAGTTTTGAGACATACAATGATTCATGAGACCCAGAAGGATTCCTGTTGTCCTGGGGTGACATATGAAGAATGTAGAACCAGCCATTCAAATTAGGACATCCTGAAGACACTGGACTGGTAGCAAAACCCAGTTAAAAGAAAGTAATTTATAAATTGTCAAAAGGAAAGCACATACCACACATATTGTCTTTGTCAGAGTGTTCACTTCAGAGGTTAAGGGAGTGATGAAAGTATTTGTCAGGTTAAATTAGTTTTTAGCTTTTCAGGTTCACACCAAATTTGGAGGGGGAAAAATACAAAAAAAAGAAAGAAAGGAGGAGAGGAAAAAGCATCATTTTGCATTTTTCACAAAATAATTCCTGCCAAACATAAATACCACATTTCATTAAGCCTCTGCACTGCTCTAATTTCTGCCAGTCTGAATTTGAGCATCAACACATCAGTATGTTCAAAATGTGGTGAAGTATTTAGACTTTTCTTGGAGGAAAAAATAACCAAGAGAACTTCTATTACCACTATTTCATTTGGTAATTAAAAGCAAGTTATAATAGGTTTAAAGATGCTCAGTTTCCAAATAGTATCTTGAGACTTGTACTAAAAACTTTTAGAGTATTGGTGCTTTTTTATCTATTCCTGCCACATGCAAGATGATATGAGGGGAAAGAAGGAAAAAGAAATGGCAATAGTAAGAACAGCATGCTTGTGCTACATTTTTAGTGCATGAAAATGCTATTACTCATTTATTCCTCAGTGTTATTGGGCCTTAAATACACATGAGGTTTAAAATAAATTTCAGTTTCCTGCATAAACTTGAGATAATATATTCACTCCTGTGCTATAGGAGCGGCTGAATTGCCAAAGGGGCTGGCAGTTAATTAAGCAAATTAAAATGCCTATTTTTTTCCACTTACACCATATTTATACTTAGAATTAGAGCCTGAAAAATAGCTGTGCATGGAACAAATATTTTGGTAAATGCCTTGCTGTTAGAATGCATCACAGTAGAATTTTTAAGGATAAAAAACCTGTAAGCAAGGAAATGGTTAATTTATTTTGCTGTCCCTCTTTCCCCACAAAAGTATTTATTTGTTGCTGTGACAGGCAATGAAATTGATGGTTTCTGAAAAAAATGAGACTGAGAAGTCTCATTTTTACTCTGCATCAAACATGTACATTCTACAGTTTGCATAAAACTGTATTCTTTGAGTGTTGTTGTCACCTTGAATTATTTTATTCCTATTAATAAGTCAGGCATTTGCTAATGTGCTTTTGTGATGTTTTTTATTTCATGTTTGTAACTTCTTTTCACTCATAAGTCCACTTATCTTTCTGATCTTGATTCCAGAGATCAGGATTCATCAGAGCAGTAGGTTGAAGAGGCTATCTCATTTAGCTATTGATTTTTTTCCTCTGTTTCTGACTTATTTTTGGTGAGTGGCAACCTATGGTTCATTTGGCTTCTTAGGTTGCTTTTGTTGTTTCTTACTTGTGGAGTCAGAAAATCACTGACTTTGTCTTGCCCAGACATCACTGAAATCAAATATGCTCGACATTTTGGGAACCAAGACTGCAAAAAGGGGAAAATGCTGCAAAGCTGAGGGCTCTGAGGCAGAGGCCACCTGGCTGCCAATCACTGCTATCAGATTCACTTGAAATCAATGAAAACGTAGAGAGCTCTGCATCTTGCAAGATTAGCTGATGACAGAAGGTTCTGTTCTGAAATTTGCATTGAAAATAGGTGTCAGTTGAGGGGCAATAATTAAATTTTAGAATATGCCTGTCATTGTCTAAATGTCACGCATTCAGTGATTCTTACTGACTGATAGCAGTCAATCTGAGAGAGAAAAGAGCAGTAGGAGCTCACTGTGCTTGTCTGGTGCCACGTTGGCACTCTTTGAGCCTCTTGAGGAGAAGCATCTGGCTCTGTTCCCTAAGAGAACTATGGACTGGTGCTGGGAATAGAGGAACCTGGCTCCAGGAATGTTAGATGTGCTTTTGTAGCTTAGCAATGCCCATTTCACAGTCCAAAGGTGCTGGGGAATTCATTAGATGGATATGATTTTCTTAGAGACAAAATGTTTCAGCATCTGGTTGTGCCTAATCCTGCAAAGAACAGGATTTTTTGGTGGGGGTCCTTGGGTATAGTTTGCCTCTAGTTTTCCTGAGTCAAACATTAAAAGCTTGATCTAGTGATCTGTTCTGTCACCATAGCTGTTGTTTTGCCAAGCAGAGATGTCTGAGATGACAGAAGCAGCTGCTGCTTGGTGCAACGGGCAGTCTTACCCACTCCTTCAAATCTCTCTCTCTTTATTGAGGATTTTCCTATATAACCCTCACCTCTTGAAACAAGAGTGAGACTAATGTTGCTGTGACTCCCAAAGTGCTATCACATGCTTAGCACTGGAGATTGAAAACCTTTTCTGCCTAGCTACCAAGTGGAACAAACATACTCTGAGATCTTAGCAGGAAACAGGAGGCCTGGAGGATGTTTTCTGTTGGGTGGGGTGATGTCAGGGTTGTGTTTTTGAGGGATGCATTATTGTTTAGTTTTTAATACATTATTTGCCGTTGCAATCTAGGATGAGACTGAGAAAATATTTTTCAAGATGCTGGTAGTGCAGGATAATTCTCTTTGGAAAAGGTCCTCTGTAGGTCTCTAGTCTAGTTCTCTGCTCATCAGTCCAGTCTGCTCTTGAAGACCTCCAAGGACTGAGAGTGGGCAACCTCTTCCACTGATTAACTGTCCTCATGGGGGAAAAGTATTGCCTCATACCAAGGCTGGGCTTTGTATACATCAAGAGGATACATAGATGTCTTTTTTATCACCTGTAGGTATCACCAGGCTGTTTTTAAGCCCCCAGAGACAAACCCAGCTCCCTCAGCTTCTGCTCCCAAGGAGAACACATGGTATGTGATATCTTTGTTATATTGGGAGGTCCAAACCCAGAACCTGACTGATAAGTGCAGAGCAGATGGGCATGATCATCTCCCCCAGTCTCCTAGCTGTGCTTCTGTTCCTACAGCCCAGGATGCTGCTGGCCACCTTTGCTGCCAGGGCACAATTCTGGCACATGTTTGGTGTTCTGTCCACCATGGTGTAGGGCCTTTCCCTCAGAGTTGCTGCCCAGCTTGTCATTCCCCATTTTGTATCTCTTTGTGAGTTATTGACATGTCTAGTGACATCCAGCATTTTTCCTTGAACAAAAAGGAATTATTGTCTTGTTGAACAATAAGACATGCTGTCTTTTCATTGAGTAGGAGTGAATGTTTGTTTTTCTCAAGAGAATTCAACCATGATGGGTACGGGTGAGCCAAAGCCTATTTTATTTAGCAGAGTGGGAGGTGTAGGGAGGGAAGGCTCCTTAATTGACTGATGCATGTATGCTTTCTTAATATTCAGGGGAATTCTAGTCCTACTTAATTTCTCATAATTCTTTCTGACATCAGAGGCTGGAATAAAAATGCCAAAATGAAGAATGTGATTGGTTCAAAAACTCATGTTTTGACTTGCATGTTGAGCAGATTTGATAATGAGAGTACAGCTGCTGAGCCCCACTGTGGGACTATTAGACACTATTAACATCTTTATCTTTGCTATTACTAAATAATTATGAAAAGTCAAGCAAACTCAGGTTTTAGTCCTCACCATTGGAATCGGTCTCAGCTAATGTGGATTCATGAGGGCGTTGCTTTCCTTTGCAGAAGAAAGGGTGTTCTTCTACAGAAGGTACTATTGCTACATGATTTCTGTGTTCAGTTATTAAAAACCTTAAAAAGAGTGGAAATCAGTGCTTGATATGCTGAGGAAATTAATAGGTGCTGGAAAAATGTCAGAAGAATGTAGCAAGTGTCCCAAGGTAATATAAGGGCAAGGTTTGCACTTGTGACATCTCTGCTGGTCTGTGGTGAATGCAAAATACTTCCAGGTACAAAAGGCATTAAAGAATTTCACAGCAGTTCCCAGAGAAACGTGATGCAACATTGTGCTCACATTTACCTCAGAGTTGCAAATCTGGGACCTAAAAATAAAAGAATTGTGTTAAAACAGGCCACAAGGCAGCAGAGAGCACAAAGAGAAAGGAGAGGCAATTTATGCCCATAAGATTTATCGAGCCAAAGGTTTATTTCACCTGTTGCTTCTTTGTTCCTATATATCCCCTTCCACATCTTGAGATTCCATTAATCACTGAAATGGAGAACCCCAACCACACAAGGAAAGTGAAGGGAAGATCTTGTAATGGATGGTGCCTGCTCATTAGGGAAAGCTTGGGGATCTGATTAGTCTCACTCTTGCATGAGGAGTTTGAACTTTTTTCTAACGTTTTTATTTCAATTTAACTCTTAAAATAATGTTACTGTCTTAGCAGCTAGAATTTCACTTGAAACTTAAAAACATCAAAGTTCTTTAACAGGGGCTAGGGACTTGGGGCTTGGTTCATTAAAGAGTATTATGGTCTTTTTCAGCAGAAGAATTTTTCTGGTCCTCTGGAGGCTCCCTGAAAATCCTAAAATAAATAATAGAAAAATAGTGATTTAAAACCTAATTTCTAATACAAACCAGACCTAGCTGTCTAGATGAAGAATAAGCTTCAATAAATGGGAGACAGACGCAAGCCTCTTCAGTATGAAGAGTAGCGAGGATGCAGAAATAGAAATAGGTTTTTCATTACATGAGGGATTATGCTTGGGCCAGAAATGCCAAATATTCTGTGGACCGCAGCTGCACTTTCTGTCTGCTGGTGTATTAACTGGTAATAGTAAAACAATGATGTGATGGCAGAGACAGCTATTTGTTCTCAGAAATACAGAAAAGTTGTTTTCCTTTTCTTTGCTTGGATTGCCATTGTGTACACCGTGGCATACCTTAAACTTCTATCCTCTTGGAGCAAATGGGCTACAAATTAAAATACTCTTTCTCCATGGGTGCCACCTGAGGATGCTCCTAAGGCTGCTGATGTGCTCCCTTAGCCTATTTTTTCTTGTGTCATTCTGACACCCCTTAGTCAATTCAGGGACTTGTTATTTCCATGCACAACCTGGGTCACTGCAATTGCTCGAGCAGCCAGCGGCAAGCGCCGGCAATTAGGGCTGTGCCCAAGGAGGTGTCTTACACTGCATTTATAGGCATTCAAGGAAACAGCAAGATGCATCTTGCTGCTTGATTGGTTTTCTGTCATTTGATCAGTGCTACCCACTCTTTTCTTTACAGAGAGACTGGAAATAGTATTCATTCTCAGGATGTACTTTGGTGAAGGGTTTTGCCCAGTCTCAGAATATTCTGTTCATAGAGATAACTGAGGTTAAAAAGCTGTGATTTTTATCTCTTCTTTTACATTTTTTATAGATCTTCAACAGAATGAGTTTTATAGAATCATAGAATTGTTTGGGTTGGAAGGGACCTTAAAAATCATCTAGTTCCAAACCCCCTGCCATGGACAGGGACATCCTGCATGTCTTGATGTCTCATCCAGCCTGGCCTTGGATGTCTCCAGGGATGGGGCCTCTACCACCTCTCTGGGCAACCTGTTCCAGTGTCTCACCCTCTCATGGTGAACTCTCAAGTTCTTCCATTTTTCTCCCCAGTTTGCCTCTAGGCAGGTTCCTCATACCCCTCTTTTCACCATCTCCNGTCTCGCTACAGGACATCACTGGTGAGTTGCATTTCTCAAGGGGACACAGTGGGAGGAGAACGGCTGGGGGGCCTGCTGGTCCCCCAGCCTGGTTAGGCAGAGGAAGGGATGGATGGCTGGGTGTGAGGGAGGGTGCTGACCTTGTGTTCCCATTTCTTGCCTCAGTGCTGTGTGGGGTTTGCCTGAGGTCAGATGAAGTCTTAATGGGAAAGCAGGAGCCTTGTGTTTCAGCTCAAGGTGCTGCTGGTGCAGTTTGTGTGAGTTCAAACGTTCAGCAACATCCAAAATATGCAGTTCTCATCATCTTTAGTTTTTTTCTTTTTTTTTCTGTCAAGAATCTATGCATGCCCTTTCTATAAAAATCACAGTGAAAAGACTGCTTAACTCTATTTCACTGAGCTATGAAATATTGTTTTAATATGTCGTTTGACTATTTAAAGTGAGCATTCATAAATCACTTCTCTTTTCTCCCATATTTAACAGCAGAAAACTGTAAACAGCTAAAGCAAAGCTTTTAAATACAAGGGCAATTTGCTTAATGTTGATGTGAAACTCCTGCAATAGCAGATACACAGCAGGTAAATTGACAGAGTGGGAATTTCCTTCGCTTCAACTGTGTGTGTGTTTGAAAATGTGTTGTTTTGGCTGTGGTTTCTGTTGTTTGAGGAAAAGATACTTAGTGTAGACTTCACTGTTCTGGAATTCCAGGACAGCACTTTGAAGCTTTGTCCCCTGACCAGTGTGCATGCAGTGATTTACAAGGGGCAGGGCAGCACATCACATGGCCTTGGACTGTCTTTGCAAAACCCATCATGTTTTTTACCTTTTGAGAATGGAACCTTATCTGGAGAACAGATCTTGACTTTTCCTAATAGAAAAACCCCAAAGTTTAGGAGTTCTAGTTATCTTTACAAGCAGATTAATTTTATCTTTTAAGTCATTGGCTATCCTTTACATAGTCTCAGATTTAGATTTAAATGCTCTTCATTTAAAGTCAAAATTATGTGCTGCAAAGTCTACACTCTGAGACTCCCAGAGCAATTGGCAGAAGAGGCAAAAGTTGCAGGTATCACCTGCCTTGCCTTTTGTTTGGAGTAGTCCTGACTCTACAATTGTCAATATTTTTTTACAGTTGTACAAAGCAGTTTCCTAAATCCAGTGCTCAGGGGTTTGACACATGAGTAAGTAACTGAATGCAGAGAATTACCAATATTTTTCTGCTGGATGCTTTTAGCAAAAATTTTGAAAACTTTCTTGCATGGTTTTACTGTGTGACCTCAAACCTTTCTGTGTTCAGAGACAAAATTACTTAAGGATGCTCATGAAAATATAAGAATAAAGATAAAGAATTTACTGATTTGATCAGAGGGCAGGAGACAGACTTTGATAGTGTGCTGATAGTTTTAAGGAGTCATTCCTAGATGCTTTCTCCTCACTTGATGTGACTGCTGCTTTCTTTTGCTGGGATATTTTTTGTTAAATATGATGTACATCAACAGACATTTACACTTTGCCTCATCTGTTCAGTCTTTCATAAGTCGTGCCAGCTCTGGCCTGGGGGAGGCCTTTGAATCCCATGTGTGTCATCTTTGTGAAAATATCCCCTTTGTCAACTCAAGGATAATCATTATCCCGGGTTTTCAGTAACACTATCCTGGGTTTTCAGCCCCTGCATGCCATTTACAAATTGAGACATTATTGCTTAGTGTAAAATGTCATTTCAGTTTGACCTCTCTGACTAGTCTGGTAAGATAAAGATAATATTATTCTATGATAGTTTTACCTTTTAAAGCTTTTCCTAAATATAAACAGAGGGTTTTTTACTAAAGCATTTTCTTGGAAGTCAAAGGCCTATATTGAAATGGTAAGCTTGTAATAGTGATTGGGCTGCAGATTATGAAAAGGGCAAATTTGTAATAGACAGAATTATATTATACACATCTCTGGTTTCCTGCTTCTTTGTGTTTATGTAAACATATCTACAAATTTAACTGATTTCTACATATACATTTTACTGACCTCTCTTACTTTTTTTGTTGTGTTACTAAATGCACTCATTACGTGTAGATTATCTTCTGTGCTGTAGTAAAAATAACTAATATTACTGTAAGTTGACAGAAATGATGAAAATATTTGCCTTGGACTTCAGCTTGCAGATTTTATGTATTTGTCAGATTATCACCCTTGACCCACCCTTGAAAATCTTCCAATGTACTTTTATGAAGTTTGCTGGAAATGCACCTGTGAATAAAGTCAGAAAGGAGAAAATTAATCATAGTTTTCTAGGCTTTTCTTCAATGAAATTCACAGCATCTCGAAGTGCTTAGTATTTTGGAGTAATTTGGTACATATTAGCTACCAATACTTACTCTTGTACTCTTTGATAAAGAGAAATGTAGCTCAGAAGCATCATTGCCACAGAGTTGTCTGCAGCAATGGGTAGTGTAAGTTTTAGTAGAGCATACATAAGGTTTTCTAAACCCTAAATCTAGACTGTCCCTGGCTCTGCAGAGAACCTGACATTCTCTGTGTAAATTTTTGTGGGACAGGACACTGGAGAAAATCCTTAGGCAAAAGCCTTTTAGGACAAAGCAAGTTTGTCCCAGTTACATCATGGGGAAAACCTTTCTAAGTCTCACCTCTCACTCTGATAGCATGGTTTTAAAACCAGTCCATAGTTGGGCAAAACTCAAACTGCAAGTATTTTTAGGGACCTCTAAAGCGAAGTTTTCTCTGTGTTTCACTGGCTGAAGGTTAGATGCAGTCTCCTGTGAGCATGGAGTGAGGAGGGAGCCAAGGCAGACAGTGCAGATTTTTCACTTTCTCCTCCCTTAATGCAAGATCATCTGGGTTTGACCATCCGTTTCTTCCTTGCCCTTGGCAGTGGTGCAGGCACCACTTGACAGTGTTTCTCTGGTACCATCAATCTGTTGTACGAGCTTGCAAGGCAGAAATGGGCTGGGATGCCATGCTAGGAAAACAAATAGCACCAGTGTCCTAGCCAAGGACTAACAGATGGGGTGAAATTCTGCTATCCTCTTTGTAAATCCAGAGAGAAAATTGATAACCAGCTTTTTTTCAACTTAAAACTGCAATAAACTAAGTCCCAGGTCTACAAATGGAATTACATGTAGCACTTTGTAGCATTTGGCTGCATGGTTGAAGTTAGGGTTGATAGATGTCTTTTAATAATAACTTTTCTTTTTTTTCCTTCCTTTCCTCCCCCAAATCATACTTCTTTATAGACATTTTAATTGTTGATGGTCTAGATTATGCAAATATCGCTGATGTCTTTCAAGAAAATGCAGTTTGAGTTATGCACTTGGATTTTACTATAGAAGAACATATTTTTTGGTGTTCTGATAATTAAAAGTTCCTGTAGAAGCAATTATTCTAAGTCTTTTTGTTGAGAAAAAGCAAGCATCTTATTTAAGAGCAATACAGATTTTGTTTTATTTATTTGTAAAGCAATAGCTGCTGTGATTGAAATTAAACATGGAATCATGCTGCTTCTGAGGAGCCAAAAAAGGATATGATTTTTGTGTAAATAGGCTAAAATTGGCTTCTGGTGAATAATGATCATTGGAGGAACTGAAAAGAAGGACAAAAGTTTTATTTCCTTCTCATTGAAATTACTTACTCATTTTTAAAAAATAATGCTTGGAATTAAGGCTATGATTCACTGTTTTCTAGAATTGAGATAAATAATAGTTAATGCTAATTTAGCTTGTAAGCTCTTTACTGTGGAGAAAGTAAACATTATTCCTGCATTCCAAATTACTAAATTGAGTTTCAGTAATGTATATATTTTACATCACTGTAAAAAATGGATCTTGGGTCTGATGGTTTGGAACGAAAAATTTGAGTGATCTCAGGCTCTTATATTCTGATATTTACAAGTTATGTTATAACTAGATCCCATGAAGAGCATTGGGTTTCAGAAAAAAAAGTGATAAAGTGTCCCAGACAACTGCTGCCTATTAAGAAAGCCAAGCAGGGTAAGAAAATTCATGCCTAGTTTCAGGTAGTTCAGGAGGAGAGTTCTGTGTGTTAGTGTTTGTCTGTAGGTAATGAGGCAGCTTCTTCACCAAGTGCTGCAATGACAGCACAAGGTTAATTTTCCAAAGAATCCTGGATGTTTGGAATCACATTTGGAGAGATGTTTTAACATTGTTTTTCCTACTACAGCAGGCAAAATAATTTGTTGGAGTAACTAATATTTTGTTAACTGTATTTAATGAAGAATCTGGCTACACTTCTATTAAGTTTTAGACCTTAAAAAACTTAATACAATGCTCAGCTGAGCTTTGGAATCCATATTTTTCACAGTGTCTTGCTCCACCAAACCACTCATTCCCCAGCTAATTGGATTTTCCCCAGTAACTTTATGCAAGGGTAGGGCTGCAGCCTTGGGTGCTACCAAAGAAATAAAGGTCTTCCTCTAGTCTTTTAGGATGTGGGATCTACTCTCCCACATCTGTACACTATTTCTGGACCCCAAACTGTTGTCCCTGGGGGACAAAGTGTTATTTCTCAGGCTGTTTGATGAGGAAGTGCTGCTCCTTGAGGAAATGCAGTTATTTCTACACTCAAGCAGCAGAAGGGAAATGGAAATCAGCACTGCCCAGCTCTGAGAAGGTTCTGCTGAATGGAACCGAGATGACAGTAGTAAGTGAACCCAGTGGTTGTTGCTGAGATATCAGACATCACACCCTTTGTCTACATTCAGAGATAAGCTAGTTTTCATCACTTTTTAACTGAGGTATATGATTTTTTCCAGAATAGACAGCAATAAAGGAGCAATTTCTTCAGAATAGGAGTGAAGCTGGACCAGTTGGGAGATCCTTCAGTGCTGCTCCTGCTCTGAGAATACATGGCAAATATCAGGTGCTGGGGGTTATAAGTTAAGAGGCTTTAATTATCAGGGTATTCACTTTAAAAAAAATAAAGAAATAAAACTAGCCACCGTGCAATCTAGTGTGGCAAACATTGTAAAAGTAATAATGAAATATTTTACATCAATGCTCTGTTCTGAAGGGAAGACAAGTTTTGTTCTCTTCTCCATACCACTTGATGTAAAGAACTTTACAGAACAAGTGAAAAAAAGCTTTCTGGTTGATTTTTCTTTTGGTAGGAACAGATCTCAGCCACTTTGTGAAGCTTTGAAAATTACTTTGCTTGCACAGTATCTGCCCATTCCCACCTCTGCTTTACTCATCCATCTTCTGGTGCTGATGCTATAAGCTCTTCTTTGTAGCGCTATCACATGTAGAAGTAGTTGTGGGGTTTTTGTGTTCTTTTATCAGTGATAACATGTTTTGTCATTTAGGAAACTCCAGGAATATCGAGTCTGATTTCAAAGAAAGTACTTTATGTGTTATTACTGAAAATAAATTGTAACACCTTGCAAAAGGAAAATAAAAAAAATAAGGAGATGTGGATGTTAGCAGTACCTGTTTGTTTGCCATGCTGACAACTCTGTTTGACAACATTTCCAAATTGCTTTTAAAAATTTTAATAGTTGTTTTGTGGAGGATACGGTGAATATTTTGGTCTAGACAGCAAGTTGGTGAGTTCATCAAAATAACGTGATACAGATTGATTAGATGAGGTGTTGCAAAGCTCCTTTAGTTCACTTGTGTTTCCATGGAATGGATTAGTAAGATTAGACTATTTCTTTTTATCGTTACTGTTTGACTCTAGAATTTTGTTCATTTTTTTTTATAGCTTTTTATTCTCTGATTTTTCTGTGGAATTAGCATAGAAAAGTACAAGTTTTCTTGTTGATGTCTATGAATTGAGACACAGCTGGGTACATCTTATTTTACTGCTTTGAAGATTGCTCACTGAGTGTTTGTATTCTGGTGCAACAGCAGTGGTGTGCAGTGTATTGTGCTGCTAAAAAATTCAATAGTTTCAGACTTCAGCATTCCTGCACCACTGGCAGAGCCCTTCTGCCAGTAGGTTGCATGTGCAAAGGTAATCAGAGAACTCCTCATCATTGTCTTCTCCTCCTCCTCTCCCCAGGCTCCATATATTTTGTCAGTTATTGCCACAGCAGGTGTCTTGCATCAGATAGAGGCCCAAAAAAATGTGAATGAAGCAGCACATAGTTTAGCCATTGATTTACAAGGCAGACATTGAAGGGATAAATGCTTCTCTCTCTCTGATATCAGCGGGCATCCACTAAATCATTAGCCTACCAGAATGTGTCATGCAGCCATCCAGGAGGAAATTTTGAGGTAAACTAAGCTAAGAAGTGTTGCAGAGCTAGCAGCTGGTAGATGTCATAAAGAGTAACCACTGGGAGCTGTTTGTGCCTTGAGGCTGCTCATGGAGACAGGGTATCCAGGACCTCAATCCACAGCCCTCAGCTGGACTACTCCTGGCACTGCTGGCTGTCCTTGGTATGCTTGTGACAGGACAACTTTTTAGTTGTGATAAATTCATATTTGTCTTCTAGCAAAAAAGGAGTGAACCCAGCAATGTTGGGCTGTATCTTCTAGCTTTCTACCAGCTCAATCTCTAGGGTGGCAGCATGTAAAGTACAAGGAAATAATGTTGCTGTGGCTGCTTGGAGCTGCTCAGCTTTTGAGCTACAGCATTTGAGAGTATTTCTGATAAATCCATCATGAGGGTATCTAATGGGATGTTGATAAAGTGATTTCTTGGTATCTATTGTAGCAGTGTTTGTGTTTACTGAATTCTTTGTGCTTCTTTCAGCATCTGCTGTGTGTGGGTTTGGTCACAGCCCCTCTGAAGAGGCAGGGGCCATATTTCTTTGCTTTATCTTGGGGAACATGGCAGCACTGGAGGAAAACTTCCACAGGCTGGACTGAGCAGCCTGTAGAGCCAGCCAATGCCATGCTGGGGCTGGGAGGGCCAAGCTGGGCTGGGGAGCTGGAGGTGAATAGAGACAGCTGCAATGTCAACCTGGTGCTGACAAAGGAAGAAATTAATTCCCCAGCTCACAAAATACAACAGATAGGGACTCCAGAGGCCTGAGCAGAGAGGATCTGGTCCTGTTCATAGAAGACCCAGGCTTTCCTGAACTGGTTGTCTTTTCACAATATTGAGCTCAGGATAGAAGCTTCAAGTTAGACTCCAAATCGTGTGGAAGTTGATGAAGAGATGCTGAAGGAACAAATTTGAGTTAACAGTATTTAACCCAGGATTTCTTACTTTGAACTAATTATAATTTATACATGAGCCTATGGAGACTGAATTGTCCCACTTCACAAAGCTGTGTACACTGTTGAGTTCTTCCTCAGCCCTTGCAATGGGCATCTGCAGGTCACTTTAGCATAAACCACTTTTCCTCTGAAGTACAAATCATTTATTCCCATCTATCTAAAGGTAAGATTAAAACATACAGACCTTGCTGTTATCATACCTTCACATTGCATTATTCCCTGAGGAATTAATCTTCCTTTCCCTGTTCTGCATGCAGCTATTGAACCTCAATTAGATGGCCTGTTGTTGGCTCTCCAGTGATGGGTTCATATTTAAGGATAAAGCTTGTGTGGTACTTTGTTAGCTGTAGGAGGTCACAGAGCATAAAGCTGGTGCTGTGAAGGATGCCCAAGCCCAAGATGCAGTGCCTGAGGCCGTGTTCTTTCTCTGTCTCACTTTAGAATCACTAGAAACCATAAACCAAGTGAAAGTGGTCATGGAACACTTAAAGCTATTTAGGGATGGTTTTATTTTTATATCTCCTGTAATGAAACCTGAATATCCTTGCCATTGAATTGACATGACATATTTAGTGAATAGCCTAGAAAATTATTCCACTAATTAACAGATACCTTAAGGACTGGGTGCAGATACAGGTAAAATATATACATTATGGCCCCATTCTGTAAAATTCATTCTCCAAATTATTGCAGTCAATGCTAGTGCAGCTATTCTCAGAAGTAAAGTCTGCATTTGTAGGTAAGATTTCGTGGTCTTGTTCTCAGTGTTCTGTTATTTTAAGGATTGCTTAGTTGCTAAGATACAGATGGAAAGGTAAGTTTATTTAATATATTTTGTTGAATAAATTTTATAAAATATTACCATGATCTGTGGTTCAGTAGGTTATATCTGAGGCTTTGCTGAAGTGGAATAGTCATGAAAAAATAGTAGGAGCTTGATTCATGATTGCATTATTCTTTTTTTTCCACGCTGATATAACTACACTGAAAATAATTGGCTCACACCAATGGGGCATGAAAAAGATGCAAGGATGAATTTGGCTCTGTATCTTGAAGTGAAATATCTAGCATTTTCTGTTTGGTGTTTGGTGTACCTTAAGAAAAAAACATAAGGCAGATTAGATCAAATCACACTATTGAAAGAAACACTTTTTTGTTCTGTGCAGTAGAACTGATCTGAAATGTTTATGTGTTCAGAATTTTCTCAAATGCACTCTTTTTTTTTTCTTCTTTCCTGGTGTTTAAAAATTGATAACCAAGGGGAAAAGATTGTTGAGTTGTAAAAAGAGGGTTTTTTTCTGCTAAGTGTGTCATCCATTGGTATAACATAATTGAACTCAGGATTTGAGTTTGAAAATGACCTTGACTAAAGTTTTACTGTTCAAAGAATTTATTTAATGACTTAGACTATCTAGAGCACTAGACTAACTTGGCAGGGCAAAACCTGTGTAGCTCCCACTGAGGCCCCTGCGTAGGCAAAGTCAGAAAGTGACTCTTTGTGTCTCTTATGGGATGATTTTAGGTTCTGTTTACAAAGAAAATTGGTATGAGGCAGCAGTTCAGCATAAGGCAGAATGATCTTTGGAGCCTTGTTCTTGCCTATGGCTCAAAGAACCAGCTTGTAAACTCTCTGGGGGTACCTGGCTCACCAGTCTGCTGGAACCAGTAGCCCTTTATTTGCCCCAGCTTTGGGAATAGTCTTCGCTCCATTGCTTTCTGCATCTGGAGGCCGGTTTATGTCACGGGAATGACACTGCTCTGTCGTACACGCTGTATCTTCTGAGCACTGCAATTGTTTCTGCAAGGGCAAAGATGGCTGTAGCACGTGTGCTGGGTGGATGTCATTCCATGGCTCCTGTTGTTATGCTATATTGGTTATGGAAATAATAAATAATGTATTTCTGTCTGTCTGCCCCCTTTGCTTCCTCCTCTCTTCTCTCTCCCCGGAGGGAGGCTGCAGGCTCAGATTTTTTTCCTTGATTCAAGTTTCTTTAATTTTATTGGGCTCTTCTGAGTGGAAGGAAAAGAGCAAGGGAATGATTACATACCTTTAAGTGCCTGGAGATGAAAATCCTCAGTTTTAATTTCTCACCTTTAAGACACTGTTCATTTCTTTCTGAGTAGATACTTTCCCAGAAGCATTAGTGACAGAAGCAGTTGTCTGCATGGATGTCCCCCTTGTGAGCACACCTTGGGTTGTATCCCGGCGGTGCTCATTCAGATTTGCGTCATGTGCCGAGTATAGCATAAAGCACTTTGGAGGGTGAATGTTCATTGCAGATTACAAGTACAATCACAAGCTGATTGGAATATATGTTGTTCTTTCTAGCAAGTTCTCTATAGTTAATTCTCTAGAGATCTTTTAAAAGGCATAAGCCATTGGTGTATGATTGCTATTCAAAGTAAGCTGCCTGACTGCATCTGACAACACCCCTCCCCCGACTGCCCCGTTCTGCCTCCAGCTCCCTCACCAAGCTGTGTCTTCCTCTGACTACACTCAGGTAGGCTGACAGAAGAGAAAGATAAAAATAATTTCTCTCTTTAAGAATACTGATCCACAAATAGGCTTGTTACTCATACAAATAACATGGATACTGTTAAAACCCATGGGCAAGAGGTTAGCTCAGGTTATCTACCACATTATTGCTTTGGACTGGGTATACAGGCAGAGACAGGGCAGTGACTCCCTGTTGGGTATGAGGTGAGTAAGCACAAGGTGCCAGACTGGGACCACAACCACCTTGGCACTGTTCCTGGCAGGCACACACTGCTTCCTCTGGCCCAGACTCTGGCTCCTGCTTTGATACCCAGCCAGATACACTTCCCAGCAGTTTTTAAGCATGTACCTGTCGATCAGGCATATATTCTAAATGGGCCCTGCCCGTGGACAACTGCTAGATAAGGAATTTAATCTTTTCCCTCTGCTTGTATAACATTTGGTTGGCCTTATGAGCAGGGAAACATCAGTGGTTTCTTCACTGGCAAATCTGGTTATATTGGCAGTATAGAATCTATAGGAGACTCAGCTCAGTGTAACTACGTATGTCAATATGCATCAAAATACATTAATATCCATATATATATCCTGCCATTTCTGCATGTTTTCAGTTCCTTTGCAGAGTTCTAAATAAGAGACTTTGGTCAAAATGTAGTATCTGCTTGCTGTAGCTTTGCTATTAGCCTGTGTGTGCCCGCAGGACTTACACTTTGCTGTGTGTGCACGTATTTCAGCATCATCTGGGATGTTTAATGGTATTAAACATGATTAAGCAGTTGGCATTGCTAAAAATCTTATTTAAAGAGAAGGGTGTTATCATCTTGTGTTTAGATTTGCTCCTTTAGTGCAGTCTGTTTTTTAGTAACTTCTCTGGAGTTTCACAAAAGAGGCTGCTCCATATGCCCTCTTGCTAAGAGTCCATGTTTGTCATAGTCTAGTCTCTATCTACACTCATGTAGGTGCTCTAAAATAGATGAAACTCAAATAAATGATCAAATAAGTGATCAAATAAATGCTTCCTGTTTAACTGGAAAAACCAATATACATGATGTAAAAATTAATTTTAAATGGAACTTCCCATTATTACCAGTGTTATTTTGAGAATGGGGCAGAGAGCCACACAGTTCCTTCCTTGCCAAAATGGGGCAGAACCAAGTTTGTTCCGCAGGCTTTTCATAAGTGTCAGTCCTTACATTGAAAGCTCCTATCCTGTCACCTGTTTTTTAAATGTTTCAAATTTAGGAAGCCCGCTGCAGATGGTGTCAGTAGTTTTACTGATCTGAGGCCTTGGGCAAACTCATTTGAATTGCTTTGAAACTGCACATTCAAAATTCAATAAAATAAGAGGGTCTGATGGTGCAGCTGCAGCATATCCCCTCCAGCTGGGTAAGCTGAGATGTTTCAAGGCCTTGGACTAGCAAAGCCCGGGTGTGATACACAGATTATACAGCAAGCTGCCAGGGAAGAGGTTTTGGCAGGCTGGGTGCAGCAATACCTGCTGCCAGCAGACTTGGGAGTAACAGTGGCTTTCGTGCTACGTGGCATCTTTTGCTGGCTTTCCTAGACAGAAATTTGTTGGTGCAATAGTGGCTGTGGGCCAGTGGGAGGGGATTGCCTCAAGGGTAAAGGGATGGAATGTAGGAAAAACAATAAAATCAAAATGCTCTGATTGTTTTGAAAGTGGTTGGCTATCTTGAATGCCTTGGTATGGATCCAAAATGATCTGCTCCGTGGGTGGGTTTTGTTAAATTGCATTCAGAAATCATATTTGCCCTTGGGCGAATACCCTTGCTTGTATGCATACTCGGCAAGTCACGTGCACCAAAATAGAATTCACATGGTGCTTTACTCAAAAAGGTAATGTCAGTCATCATACCTTTTATGCATATCCAGTCCCTTGGTTCTCTATGCCTATTTAAATATGCAGAAGTGCTTTTTGTTATTACCTTGCCTGTAAAGCATTGATATATATATATATAGAGAGAGGATGTATAGAGAGTAAGGATGTATGTATATATTGCAGTATATATATTCCCTGCATATGCAGTCAGCATTTCCAAACATAAATTTAAATCACGAGACATGAAGTGGTTTGGTTTGGTACTTGGATTCTGATTTTATGAGATTTCTGCTGTTAAAATTTGTAAAGAATTCCCTTCTTTGCCCCGTGTCCATGCTTTTCCTGGAACTACTTCTGTAGCACTACACACAAGGCTTATCTTTGTAGTGTTGTAGGGCCAGTGTCCTTGTGAGCTTCACAGCTCTGGCACAACCAGCACAGTGCCTAAAGGCGAGATAATCAACAAAGACACGCAGGGACATTATTTGAGCACCATATCATTGGACTGCACAGTGTGTCTCTAGTTACTGAAAGGGCTACCATGAAATTTAATTTAGAATTTTACAGGCACATTTTGAATTGGAAATGGCTGTAATAACTTTCCCTTTGCTCAGCCTTTTAACTGTGAAATTTGGTTGGGGAGTTTTGAAGCAGCAGGTAGTGTCGCAGCACTCTAGAGGGATTTTGCCAGAATTCAGCTAAAGTGCTTGCAAGTGTCATTTCCATATTTAACTAATTTCTGTTTTTAATTAGCTCCATGTGAAAAATGAGAGTTCACGCTGAGCTAAGCTGTCAGCATAGAGTCTTGTTTCCTTTCTAGCCTCTCAGGACAATTATTGCAGCATCCCCTGGTTTTTCCAGCCAGAGCGCTCAGCTGCCCTGCGCTCCGTCCCTCCCATTGTTCCCCAGCACGACTCAGTGTGTTATGTCTGGCTTGCTAAAATGAAGAAGGTACGTTCTGAAAATATTTCAAATACCAAATTGGTTTAGTAAAGGTTCAAAGAACCTTTAGTAAAGGCCTGACTCAGAAACGTGCAGCAGAACATAATGCGTCCTTTCCTCTGGCCTCGCCGCTTCTATGCAGTCAGTTCCATTGTTCAGAACAATATCTGATCATTTCAGCTTTGTTACTTACTGCAGCGAGTAATATCACCTTACAGAAAGCACCATGTGAAGGCAGGTTTTTCATGGTGCTTTCTGCAGCACAAGTGCTAACAGTGCAGTCCTCCAGAGACTGCTTTGTCCCAAAGGCCTGTTGTCCTCTAGAAAAAAATAACTGCTTTTGCACAAAATTCCATTATGCGGTTTAGGGATGGAAATTTCCTAATCCCACATCTGAAGTGAAAATATACCCCTGAGGACTTGAATGCAAATGTTAAAATACTTTCTAAGAATGAAGCGAGAGCTGCAGTTTATGTAAACTCTGCAACAACACAGAATGTGAACAGATTGGTGAAATAATTTTATGAACTGATAGCAATCTTGAGTTACAATTCGATGACAGTCACATAATATCATTGTTATTTTTGAAAGAATGCAGTCATTACATTGTCACAATCACTTTTAAATGAAAAAAAAATAACTCTGCAGGTGTTATCGTACGTTGTGGTGGGGTTTTTTTTAAACCTGTCCTAGAAGTTGAGATTTGTAAAGATTTATGAATAGGTTTAGTAGTGTCTTCATTTAAATTTCTGTTCTTTTCCTAGCAAAAGGTTGTGTGAATTTTATTTCTTGCTAATTAGTATGGACAACCACTTCCCAGCAGACAGAAGCAGATTTTCTCTATCAGACCTTAAAATCAAATTAATCTTTTTCAAATTGAAATGGATGGAAAAAACCCTCAGCTGTAGCATTTTCTAGGTACTTAAATGTTAGCAATGCTGTGAAAGAAGGTGGTAAATATATTGCAGAAATTTGTCAGAGACAGTGACACTGAGGAGTTTCTACTAATTTTTCTTTTAAGTGATTAAGGAGCAGCTTTGATACCTGCTTCCAAGATGAAGAAACTTCTGGAAAGGAAAAGGAAAAAAAGGAAATAAATTTCATAGTGATGAGTGAGGCTGAAATTTTAGATGGATTTTCAATACAGTTTAGGCGTTGGGTTGTATTTTTAATGTAGTATTTACTGTTTCATTCATCAAATTAAAAAGATATATAGTCCTGCTTTGGTTGCTGGCCTACGAGGTGTTACAGGCATGAACTTGTGCATTAACTGTGAAATACTAATGCAAACTTCTAGCTGCCATATATTACTTTTTGCCCCTTTCAGTGTAAATTGTCTTCTGTTTGAAGGACAATTCTGTGTTATTTTTTGGTATTATTAGGTAATACTGATATATGAGTTAAAATTTATTGTATCAATCATTTAACATAATTCAGTTACGCTTTACAAAATTGTATGTAATTGAAGCCAAAGGTTTTTTAGGGTAGGTAATCTAGCTCATATTTTATGAGCCATTAATTATATACAGTGATGCATATGCTAATGCACTATCACTCATGTCCATTTCACCCTGCAATTTAAACTGTTGACTTTGGAGGCTAAAGTATTTTTATGGGTTGCTGTTGCCTCTAGAAAATACTCTGGTTTTCAGCCATTGTCATGACATTTGCAATCTCAAATCCTTAGATGAGTTCTGAAGTGAAGCTCTCTCCACTG
>VZTY01007445.1:5828-29545 GCA_013400935.1 Turnix velox
TGGTTTTTTTGACATTATATCAGTGTTTACTCTCTGTTAATTCCATGTTACATTTGACACTTCTTTACCTAGTATAGATGATATACCTAGGTAGTGTTTATCTGTGATAATAACTCAGGCACATAAAGACAAGCTTCTTTTATATGTAGGAAGAAGAATAGCTTCCTCTGGAAAAACACTTGTGGAAACACAAGTGAGGTAGATATTGTCTTATCTATAATATAAACATTCCAGATAAATGTTGACTTGCTTCTGCTGATTTACTCAGGTAGTGTTTATCTGTGATAATAACTCAGGTAGTTCTGGCCTGTACATCTATAAACAGGACATTAAAAATGGAACACATCTGCTTACAGTTGTTTCTTCATCCTGTTGAAGCGACATTTTCACACGTGCTGTCATTTTTGATGTGATGTTAGATGTTGATGTGGTTGCTCAGCCATGCCTTATTTACTTTAAACAACAAGTTGTGTTTTGAGTCTTAGTAAAGTCTTGACCTTGGAGTGCAGCTGGGTGCTCTACTAAGTGGAAACTCGGGAAATTGTGGAACAATTCAGCAGAGCTGAAGAAGTGTGGGTGTTCAAGACAAAAGCAGGTGTTTCCTTTTGGTGGTCCAATTTTGCACATAAGAAACTGAAGTCCACCCAACAAAAAACTCCTCATGCATCTCTCTCACTTCGTGGCACTGCATAATATCAAATGCTCAAAAAGTCAAGTGTGAAAATTATAAACAATGAGATAGGGAGGTATTCAAGAAAGGAAACAAATCAGGTAGGTACTGAGCATCAGGTACAAAATCAGAATTTAAAAAAACAACTACTGCTAAAAAACAAATACTGGAACTACTAAGGAGTGAATAGTCTGAAGGAATGGCCCAGGTGAATGACTAACCACTTTATTTTTTAACACTCAAACTCATCCTTCATTTTTCTGCAACTGCTCCCTTCCCATGCCAATCTTCCTGTACTTCATTGCTATAATTAGTTTAGTGAGCACAAAAATAGCCAAGATGAGAGTCTAGCAGATAGATATCTACCAGAGGGCAAACAACAAGGGAAGAAGGAACATAATTTCACATCATTAATGTGCAATTGTGAAAAATAGAAATAAAAATTTCCTGTGTAGCCCTTGTCAATGGATGTGTCATATACTAATAATATTAGTCTTTCTTAATTGTATTATTTTGAGAAATATTACTGAGTGAGAGTATTTTTCAGTAATAATATTGAAAAGCCAATACAGGGATGCACACCTGGGCAGGATGATGATTATAATTCAAAGGTATAGGAGCATCTTGAGTCTTTATTTCAGAAGGAATTGAATTTCCAAGGTAAACTAATAAGACCTATGAATAAATTAATCAAATAAGTACATCAAATATGATTTCTATCCCCCAACATACACATGTTCATTGTAATGACAAGTACCATTGAACAACTACTTGAATTGAATACACAACTACCATATTAATAAAGTCTCCTCCACACCAGGAGCTCAATCTGTGTCTAATCCATGGATTACTAATACATATCTCAGTTTAGATTATCTTTTTCGCTTCAGCAAAGGAAAGTGCAAAGTCCTGCACCTAGGGAGCATTAACAAGAGGGGTAACTTATATACCAATACAGACAGAGGGTTGACTGCAGAGAAGGACCGGGTATCCCGGTGGACACCAAGGTGAACAAGAGACAGAGATACACCCTTGCACCAAGAGCAGCAATCACCATCTTGGGCAGCATTAGTAGAGATGTTGCCAGATGGTTGAGGGAACTGATCCTTCCTCTCTCTTCAGCACTTAGAGCAGCACATCTGGTATATTGTATCCTGTTTGGGATTACACAATATAAAAATAAATAAACTGATGCACTGGTGAGTCCTGAAGGCCAGCAAGATGACCGGAGGACTGGAGCATATGACATATGAGGAATTTCTGGGACATCTGGAAATGTCTGATCTTAAAGAGAAAACTAAGGATGGATCTTATGGCTGCCTTCAGCTACTTGACAGGAGGGCACATAGAATACAGAGCCTGATATTTCTCAGATGTACACAATAGAAAGACAAAAGAGACACAATTTTATGCACAGAAAATTATTGAAAAAGTATGTAAAAATTCTTTACCAAGAGCATAGACACAAGAGCAGGTTCCCCAGAGAGTCTGTGGGCTCTCCTTCCATGCAGATTTTCAAACATGGCATGCAGCAAGCAGGTCTGGTTGGTTTGCTTTGAGTAGGAAGTGCCCTCCAGAAGTTCTTTCCAACTGTAAGCATTCTATGACTTTATACAGTTTTCAACCTCTTAAAATTTATTCTATATCATCCCTGTTCTTTTTTAAAGGCTCTAAGACAGATATTTGATGGTCAGTTTCAGAATCATACTTTGCTTTGTTTTGTTCTCTTAGAACACATGAAATCCCTTCTCAAAGTGTGTTTACTTCTTTTAGGAGAGGCTAAAGGAAAGGATTTCAGCTGAAGCAGCTGTTCAAGCACAGATAATAACATAAATTTGCCCATCTTTTCATATGAAGTCCTTTCGTCCTCTGCACTTGAAGGAAAATACATTATATCATTGACTGTAATCACTCAAATTGAGACTGCTGAAAGGAAATGATTCAACTCAAATATAGACTATTTCCTATGTTGTCTTCTACAATGCACCCCATCTTCTTGCCCTTACAGTTCATGTGGAAGATTTGATTTTTCCAAATGAAGGGAACTTTGCAATCACTCGCTAAACCTTAGATTTTAATAGGTAAGTAAGAAAGATTTTCAGTTTGTAGAGGAACAGATCTGGGAGAATTTAGGAGATTTTCTTCTGATCTCACTGTGAAAGTATAATCATGGACCAATCAAGGGGTTACCCATACAGGAGATGATTGCTGTGAATACCGGTTTACAGTTAAAGTTTTCAAGTCTGGATCACAAATGTAGACATACAGTCTGACTTCAGGCATACAGAAAAGGCACTATAGTAAGAAGCAAGTTTTAGGTCTCAGTTGGATCAAGATGTCTCGCTTATTTTTGACCATCTGACTTGACTTAACAAAGATAGTCTCCATCTAATATAAAGAGACAGTTCTCTCTAAAAGAGGGTTCCTTCATGTTTTGGGATGGGAGTTTTGTCCTGAGGGACCATCTAATTCTTTTCACTGGCTATATCTCAGGAACTTGTCTGGATCTGAAGAAGATTATTTCTGGTTTTTGTCAATTTTTTTTTTTAATTTGCATTTCTTCATTATAAACATTTCAGAAAATTTAGAGGTACAGATGACCAGATTAGTTAATTTAAGTTACAGACTGTTATTATTTGCACACAAGAAAAGACAGACCAAGAAAAACCCTGAAGTTATAGATAAAAAAATAGTTTATGTGTACTCTTGCTATTCATTAAATTCTGTTATCTTGGGCACATTTTTCAATGCTATGGAACTATTCTCTTGTCAGTAATTGGTTTTGGATCCCCAATGCTTTATCTCTTAAAAGATTTGGAAGATGTGCTTTTAAATTACTCAAAGGATTATGTTTTCAATACACTGAAAGACTTTCACTGACAGTCTTTTCACAAGGAAAAGACATTGAGTTTAGAAAAGAAGGAATACAATTTAAATGCAAATCTTCATTCATGTTCTGGATACTTGAGACAGTTCTTTAAACACAGCACATCAACAGTGATTATTTCTAATAATAATTTTAAAAAAATATTAAAATATGCAATTATCAATGTGAAAAGTTAATTTGATTCTTATATGATCCAAAACCATGTGAAATACAATTCTTTTATGATTTTACTAGCTACAGTCTGGTCTCAGATTAATCTTATCTATCACTTACGTACTAAGTTAAAATCCGTACCATGTTTTCTGCTAAGCCAGACAACATCCTTCATATCAAGCTTATTGTCTCTTCTGTAATCTTTTATAAAACAGTAGGGTTGGAGGGTATATTTAGCTGAAGAGTAACTTACAATGATCTCCTAATACACAGAGCAATTTTGCTGGGCAATTAGTCCCTGGTGAAGCATTAAATATGTCCCCATTTCTAACTGAAAATGTGCAAATACCATGTTAAGCAGAGACCATAATATTCCATGAAAAAAAATATTTAAAACATGATAAAGGGAAATTATTTTTGCATTTTCTTCATGTTGGTTGTTGAAAACAGAATTGTTTTTAGAACCCTTTTCGCTGCCTTATGGCTACTTCATATGCAGAGAAATGATTGACCTCATATTGTCTCAGGGATTAGAGACTCACTGTGTAACCTGCAACCCTATAGTTACACAGAAATACTCTCAATCTGAGCAAAATTATTAGAGGATTGCTTGGAGGGAAATTCCCCAGCCAATGATAAATAGCCTCAACAAAGAGGTTTATTCTCATCCTCTGTCTCCATTTGCAGAGGGCTTGACCATGAATAACAGCTTTATGAATCTTATAACTATTACTCAGTAGGAGAGAGAAAGATTCTTTACTGTGTTTAACATTGAATGCTAACAGCACAGAGAGCTAATTAGCATACCTGAAAACATTAAAATATGTTGCAAAATAGATTTCTATGACTAAAGCATTTCACTGGAACGAGTCCAAAGTATTTTAATACTGGTAGCTTTGTTCAGAGTTAAACACTGGACAAAAGCATCCCAGGCTTTCTGTGTGACAGCATTCTGTGATGGACAATTGATACAAAAGGCTGGATAGCAAGAAGATAGATAACTGTATTACACTGGAATGGACAGCCTGGCTACTGATACTGGGTGAAAATCTATTCTAACAAAGATGCCTTGGAACTTTTACACCTCAATGCTGAAAAGCAAATTTTAGGTACCATTTGAAATGCCATAATGGCAATGCAATAAACGAAATGTATGAATTAGGCATTGCAACAAACAAAACTATCCAAGCAGCAGGATCAATTTTCAAAACCTCATTCAAAACAGATACACACACAGATCTCTAGAAGCACAAATTTTCTGTGCAAAAGGATAAAGGACAACATTTCTTTACATTCAACTATTTTATTTCAAACTAATGCTGAAATCAGGAAGCTAGTTTTCCTGGAAATTTCAGCCCTAAATCTCCAGTTGCTTCATTTTTTAACTTCTTTTCCATACCAGGTGCAAAAGATGGGCAAAAATCCCACTTTTTTTCTAGTTTGTATTGCCTAATTTTACTTTTTTTTTTTTTATTTTCCTTTTGTAATATGTGCCAGCATATGTAAAAGGATACAAATGTTTGGACAAAAAATGAAAATCTACCCATTCTTTATTCCTTTAGTTGTATTTTTTTGGCACTGCACCCTCTAGTACCACCAGTCCAAAAGGAAGGAAGGAAGGATTTAGTTTACAAAGCTCTGCTGTTGCTGGCACTGATATTTTAACAGTTAAGAGTAAGTAAAGAGGGAAAATGTGAACTAAAGTGCAGTAAAATGCTTCCACAAAACGAAATGTTAAAGCTCAAGACTGTAACTTCACTCTCACAATAATGTTGTGTTCTATGATTCATACAAATATCTTGACTTTTAACATCTTTTTGTTGTTTTGAGTTTCATTAGATAAATGGCAAAATTCATAAAAATTGCAGTAAGAACAATTATGTAGCCTTGGATAAATAAATTATCTATATGGTTACTTTATAAACTTATCTAGAAATATATTTGTTTGATCACCAGTTTGTTGCTACTTGACATGCAAATGAAGCAGTGGTTTGTTGAAAATTTGACTTAACTAAAATAAAAATTCTGAGCCTTTGGTTTTCGGTAGTCACAGAGTCTTTGAAAAGTAGTTCTGGTTTCCCTACTAATTTAGTACAACTGTTGTGCAAATAACCTTGTTTCAGAATATGAAATATGTTTCAGAGTATCAATGTAAAATCAGGTAATTCAGGTCTTAAGAAATGATAAAATAGAAAGTGAAAAAAAAAAAGAGCATTGTATTAAAAATGCAGATTACTGCTGGAGAATACTGCTGAAATTTATCAGAGATAAAAGGGTATATAGTATGGATGGACCTCCAGATAGAGAACCAGTCTCAGGCTCAGGTAAGGGAGTTTGTGCATGAGAGACACTCTGAACATTTTGTTATCATATTTTTTTCAGGCCTGAGGAAGAGGTTTGAAGTCCTTTACTCTGAGATCCAATGGCTTTTAAGCACCTCTTTTGAATAAATGTATAAACAGAAACCTCACAGATCCAGTTGCTCAGAGTTGGTTCAAAAAGTTCTGCAGATGTAAGATACAAACATAGGGCATCAACAGGTAACGTTTGAGAAGGTGTAAACTGAGCTTTGGTCCCAGGCAACAAATTACTCAGATAAAATAAGGAAACTAGGAGCAGGTTCTTCTGTACATCTTTATAAGCAGCTGAGTAGTTTTCACCAGTCAGGTGATAGGAATAAAAAATAGGCATTTATAAATGAAAGCCTGTTCACCTTGTTGGTAAGAAGCTCTTGATTAGACTGAATATCTTAAATATTTCTGGAGCTCTATCTTGAGAAGAACGGTGGAAGTTTAATGGTCAGGACAGTAATATGTGATAGGATAAAGTGCTGGAATAGCTGCAGCAAAAAGATAATTTCAACATTTTCCACTGGTGACTTAATATCAATTTTCCATCCGTGACAGATTCTGTAGCTCTTTTATTTATGGAAAATGCCAGACTCAAGGTTTTTAGCTAGGAATGACTACATAATTCATAATTACTAACCGCACATTATAATGTAGACATTCTTTGCATACAGATGCTATATTGGTTATTCTCTCTTAGTGTCAGAAAGATGTATGACAGTTTAATTGAATTGTTACATGTAAATGATCTTTCAGACCCTATTTCATTTATTCATTTGAAGGAAAACAGAGTCTTCAGTGGAGTGTTAAACAGCAGTGACATTTCTTCAATTTCCTTAACTGGACATACAAACTTTTAAATATATTCAAATGATATCTTGTACCAGCTTTGAACTTTTTTAAAAAAAGAGAGAGGAAGGAATAGAAAATAAAAGTAAAGCCTTGTTTTGTCATGTATGACTAAGAACTCCTGGAATACCTATAATATAACTGGATTTTGTATTTTCTCCAGAAGTGTTATGACTGGAGGAGCATGCCAACAGCTGCAAAGTCTGTCCTGTTCTCAGAGGACCTTTCAGCAGAATAAATTATGAAGCTGCATTAAGGTCTGTATGGGGTACTGGTTGATCTTTGACCGTGCTGACAGCCAGAGCTCTTATCAT
Organism: Turnix velox; assembly: GCA_013400935.1. Taxonomy (NCBI): domain Eukaryota; kingdom Metazoa; phylum Chordata; class Aves; order Charadriiformes; family Turnicidae; genus Turnix; species Turnix velox. The sequence continues at coordinate 13,050 of VZTY01007445.1, forward strand.
CTTGCACAGCAACAAGTCAAATTGGGGTTTAATTGCTGCTCAGGGAACAGTGCACAATTAAACACATGCAACACATGAACTGGCATAGGGCAAAAGGGAACAAGAGATGTCAAGGAGTCATGAAACAAACCCTTTTATTGATGCTCAGTTCTAAAGACAATATGAGCTTTATACGTAAAATAAAACACTCATAAAGGTTCCCTAACTACCAAGCATTGTCCTGAAAACTTAACACTTAATAACTTGTTTCTTATCAGCAGTAGCTTGGAAAGTATTTGCGTCAAATCAGTACTGAAGAGGTCTACATCAAAACACCTTGTCAGAATCCATTTGTTGTCTACATTTTGATCATTTGCCTTCTTAGGAGTTGGCCATTGAAAGACTTGCTGATAAGTTCAAATCAGCTAAATAAACATGGAACTGCACTCAAGTCGACCAACTTGTTTTTGTGAATTATTTTTATTTGGATGTAAAATGCCCTTGCTTTCTTGCAATTTAATACTCAGTTTAGTAAGTGCTAATATCCAGACAAACCTATTGTCTCCTGTACAACGTTACCCTAATAAAGCTATTCCTTCTCCTTGCCTCAGTTCTTTCATGCTTAACTAGAGGTTACATTTACCTAGAATTATGTTTAAGCTAATTTTTAATGATTTTTTAGTCACAGCTTTCTAGTGGTCTGTTTTCTTAACCAGCGGTAAGAATCAATGCAGATTTTGTCTGCATTAATAATACTCACTAGATATGAACTGTAGACAAATACCTAAACCACATCTAACTATTCAAAAAACAGAGGCAAATCCATGCACACTTGATATCTTAAACTGCTGTAAAGCAGGCTATAAAGGTTGGGAAACAGTAAAACCAGAAAAGCCCAATCAATTGTAGCCACAGGCCAATGTAAGCAGTGGGAATAAACCTGGAATTTTATTTTAAAAGCTGAGACAAAATCATTCTGCTATAAGTCCTCTTGTATGGAAAATAAGGTGGATTTTTTATTCTTTTTCCCCAGGGTAAAGCAAAGCATTGCATGAAAAATCAAGTTCACTAAGTTCACCTTTGTAGATGGTAAAAATTTGAATCAAAATAACACCAAAGAAACAGTACACAGGTATTCACCCCAAGTTAGCTTCTTGAAGCCTCAGATTTTCTTCAGTGACATCTTCCAGCTCTTGCAGGATCCAAGAAGTGGAACACACAAACCCTGCCCAACATCTGCCCAGTTATTGAGGCCTCCAGCCTGTTACTGTCAGGTGAATACTTTCAAATCCAGAAAACACATACATTGCTCACATTTGTTTTGGAGGTTTCTGGCTCTGTTTTTTAGATAATACCATTTCAAAAAATACCATAAAATTGCAGAATGGTTTGAGTTGGAAGGGGTCTCAAGGACCACCTGGTCCTACACCCCTTCCATGACCAGGGACACCTCACACTAGACCAGGTTACTCAAAGCACCATCCAGGGGACTTCCAGGGATGAGGCATATACATCATCTCTGGGCAATCTGTTTCATTGCCTCAACACCTTCATGGTAAATTTCTTACTCATTATGTAGTTTAAATCTTTCCCTCTTTCAGTTTAAAATCCTTACTCCTCATCCTATCACTCCACAGAAATGACCATTAATAATGCTTCTTTCAAGTACAGTTTCAAAGGCTCCTCTGAGAAATAAAAGGTTTGAACATCTAAAATATTTGATCTTTCTCCTCTCTTCTGCACAGTGGTGGAGAGGCATAAAAAACATCTTTTCAAGTCTAAGGAAGGTACAGAAAAAGATGCACTTATCCAAATATAAGGATGTCATCAGTGTAGGTACAAGACTCTCCTCTTACTGACTTGGAATGATTTCAGCTTGGGCACTTGAAATCTATGTCTTATCTCTCAAGTTTCTGCTTTCTTCTGTTGGTATTTGGTCTCCATGTTTAACCAAGTTTAAAAAGTTACTTGTGTCAGATAACACAGGAAACTAAATCTACAGTTAGGTGTTTAGAATAACTACTGGGAATTGTGCAACTAGTCATATCAAATACCTTGAGTAGAATATCATAAAAAGCAGGGTCCAGCATTACCTTTACTTATCCCAAAAATTACATCATGAGTAGGCATTTTCATCAGCTACAAAAGAAAAAGGCTTCTAAAAAAAATTTAATTAAATTAAAATTTTAATTAAATTAAAACATTTAATTAGGTAGGTTTACGTTATATATGGAAAAGATTCTTGATCATTTCTGCTGCCACTTCCTGTTTCAATTGCAACTTTGTCTGTGATTTCAGATATGAGATGAAGTGCCCAGGATCTATTCTTCTATTTTTCTTTTACTTTCACTAACAATTTCCTTTTGAGGAAGTAAGTACAGATGGCAGTGGTTCTAGTTAAAGAATAATTAATTTAAATAATCAGAAATTGCAGAACACTGGATGCTGTGACCCAGAACATGTTCAAAACAAAGGAACATGCTTATTTGAGAGGAGCTGGGTAAAATTTTATATTCAGATTTAGATTTATGTTCTATTAAAATAAAAAAGAGGGCAATTACTTAATTTTTTTCCAATGCTAAGCTTATATTTTTTAAGGAAAATAATTTCACATACTACTGTATGATTTGGTGCATCGTTCTTCTGAAGAGATTACAAAGCCTTTATCAGATAAATAAATACATGGACAAAATAGCACAGCTATTTAGAGTTATTTACTTCTGCTTAGAACTGCAATTCAATTTGATCAGTCAGGTGCCGAAGTGTGAAGTTTTTCTTACAGCTTTATCATACACATGTAACATTCAGGCAGGCATCCAGAAAAAGACACATCAAAAAAGTCAAAGACTGTAGGTTTGAGGACGAAAATAAAAAGGGGGTATGAAAAGTAAATGCAGCGAAAAGAGCTACCCAAATTTTTCTAGGAATTCTTGGAGAAAATGTTGATAACTCTTAGAAAATGTAACAAATACAAAGCTTCAATATAATTGTAAAAAGAAAACTCTTTTATAAGAAGGACAGCAATTACTGTGAAAATAACAAAAACCTAGGTGGTTCTTCAGTGTTTTTTCACCAAGGAGATATAATAATTTTCCAAGCACTTAACTGAAATTTATCGCAATTTGTGGAAGGTGGTTTCACAAATCTTATTTTACACTTGGGATCACAAAGAAACAAAATGGATCTGAATTCTCTGCAAAGTTAGAATCATGTCCTGATTGTAAGCACATCCACTTTGGTGTGCTAGTGTAGAGTCAAATTTAAAATGCCTAAAGAAGAGTGTCTGGTGTCTTTTGGGATGGCTCCTGCTACTAAAGCTGAAAGGCGTCTTAATACCTGTGGATAATGTGAAGCCAGTTCTAGGAAGATTTCCATTTGTGCTTTGGGGCAGCTCTACAAAATTCATACTCGGCTTTGATACTGAAGAGAAAATAGAGTTTTACAAATTATTTGTCTCTTAAATGTAATTGTTTATTACAACAAACTTGAAGATAAAGACCAATATGCAGAAATTAACATAAACCCCCAATTATTAAAATTTATCTTAAGAGTAGCAACATCTGAGAAAGGAACTTGTTAAAAGCAGTTGGATCATGTTCTTGTTTGACCAAGGATTAGCCATGTGACTGAGAACAGGTAATTTAATTTCCTCATTATTTTTAATGCCAGAAGATAGCAGTGCTAGGGCATTTTATTTATTTGACTTTGCCCCAGGCTTTGAGACTAACAACAGGCAACAGTGGTGACAGATATTAAAAGAGGGATATTTTTTTAAACATAGAAATTGTAAATAAAGAGGTGAATGCAATTCCTTTTATAAACTCTAATCTACTATTATTAATTAAATAAAATTAATTTTTAAAGTTGAATGAAAAAAATGTACATCTGTAAATTTAATTGCAACACAGGCTTTTCACAGACACCTAGTCATGGGCTAAGCAAGTTCCAGAAAAGGGTTAAGTGAAGGAGTGCTTTTTTTTTTAATCTGAATGCACTGTTCATCTAACAGGCATAATAGTTGATGATTGTTAGAGACTTACTAAGGAAATCATGAGTATCACATACCAGAGCAGTACTTTGGAAGCAAAAAGCAGCCTGCAGCAGACTTTTCAAAAGCATGATCATAAGTTAGATATATATACATAGGTTGGAAACTTACTTGAACAAAATGCATCAAGTATATGAAGCAATATTCAAAATACTTCCTTTTTAACTGGACAAAATTAGCAGTATTTTATAATAAATGGGAGTTCAAAGTTATAAAAAATGAAATATTGAAAATTACATGCAATTGGTCCCACCCATGATAGAGATTATTTTCCTCACAATTTTTTAGCACCAACCTTTTAATGAAAAGTGAATATCTACATAAGTACATTCAAAATTTCTAAGCCCTGTAAACTGCAGTAGCTGTGGCATAAAAGTCATACACTATCTGGATTTCTAGTTCAGATCATTACATTTTATGTTCTTTCATATTGCTTCAGGGTTGCTAAGAGAGGAGAAGAAACCTTCTCTTACTCCAAGACAAAAAATACATTTTCCTTGATGCATAACATCTCCAAAAGCACAAAATATCACAGCAGGAAAAAGCTGCTATAAGTGCCGTGCATGCTACAAACTCTTTCTTCTTCCCAAACTAACTTAAATTGTGAAAGCACATTTGCTGTAACACTTTATTAAGATACTTTGAAATACTGTAGGAACAGGGTAAACTATTCAAATCTGCAGACTCAGGGAAAGGATTATTCTACTTTATCGTTCCATGAAATCATTACATGTTTAATCCAATTTAACACCATGCAGTGTCTTGGCACTGTTCTATCATGCTGAGAACTGCAAATGTTGAGGCTGGCTAAATAATTGGGTGTTAATTCATTGCCTGACAGTTCCCATGTATTCTCTTTCAGTCTTCATCTTGGTCTCCATCTTTAGAGATTTTCTGCAAAACAAATTAACAGGGGAATACAATCTCTTGACACAAGCAGGAATACAGCATGTTCTTCACATTCAGTTGCTGAATTTGCCATTGCACACATGAAGATCTCTTAAAAGGAAGAACTGAGAGGGAACTGGGAAGGGAAGGCAGCCTTCCAGCAGTGCTCAGAACTTGGAGCCACAAATATGTAGCATTGCATTTCCAATATTATATTCTAACCTCTGCCTTGATTCTGACTTTTATTACACAGATATTGGCAAAGTAAATTAAAGTTCAGGCAGCACTTCTAGCAGAAGACTTGTACTCTAACTGACAATTAAATCGTAATAGTTATGAATTTTGGATAACTATAAGGCATACTACATGTAAATATCTTTTGGAAAATATTTTGTATCATGCTCAGCAATAATATAATCAATAGTATAAACCACAGCTAAGGAGCAAACAGATCAGGACATTCCCAGTGAACCAGGCAAGGAATGGACAGGCAAATTTAGTATTTAAGAGATCAGAAAAGAGAAAAAAGGAGGAAAATAAAATAGTTAATAAAAGTGTTCTGGAAGGATATATTCTTCTGTATTCTTGACTGTCGCTTTCTTCCCATGTATTTGTTCACACATTATGTTCTTTGTGCTGAGCTGAATGAAAAATGAATTCAAGTCAGTTTCATTTTTAATCCTCCCTGCAAGACATATTTCCCCCTGAAATGTAATTTTGAAGAGATCTGAAAAGTAGGAACTTATGAAACTCTACATAAATCAACATAAAAACAATGAGAGTGATGTGCCCTCACCAGGATAGTACAGAAATACTGTATACATATCAATAAACCAGCATTTAGCAGCTAAAGGAAAACAAAGTTTTTGAGTTTCAATTAGATAGGTAACTCTTCCACCAAAAGTAGATTCTGTTGTGAGGGGAGGTGAAGAGTATTCTAGAATTCCCTAAGAAGCTTAAGATTCATGGATAAGTTAAACAATCAAGTCAAAAGCTGATCATGTTACCTGTCTTTATCTAACAAGACAGTATTGTTTTGACAGTATGTATTTCAGAGGAAGCTCAGACTCCCTTAAATTGGAAAGAGATGACACAACAAAAGCTCATATTGCCTTACCTGCACTGCTTATTTAGGTAACATGGAATGAGGACTATTTAGTACAGAGCTGGACCACAAACCCTTGCATTCTATCCATGAAAAATCAGTTAGCCCTAAGAACTAAATTAAGACATACTGGCAACAGAAATTTCTGTGGAAATTAGAGGCTGAAAATGCAGGATGAATACCCCAACATAAATACGCAAAGAAACACGTGTTCAGATTTGGTCTCCTGACAAGGGTTTTGATGAAACATTATACTGACAGTGGCTATAAGGAATATCAATCAGAATTTCAGTTCTGAAGTCCGTATCAATTCTTTCAAACTGTTTAACATTTGCCAGTCTTTTCAGTATGTTGCAGACTAAATTGCACATGGAACCCGTTTAATTGAAATTGCAAGGGTGTAGCTTCAGAGAAGGATTCAGGTCACCTAACACAAACGTCCATGTTTACTACAATAGTCACTGGGGATTTTGAAATAAATCTTAAGATTAGCAGAAAGTGATTGTATTGTCTTCCCAGCTGAGGCATTTCTCTCTCTCCATTGAACACCTTTGCATCCAGATGATACTGCCTCTACTTCAACTAAACCTCTGCTTCTTTCAGGGTGGTAATTGTCAATGTAGGTGCTTCATTCTCATTCTTCTCAGATAATAGTAGACCACCAGAGAAAGGTAGTTTTTGCTTTCTGACAGTCTGATGAATGTGGCTGGAACTCTCTCTGGGGACAGGATACAGAGAAAGATTAAGCCTGTCTGATCCCTATGTTAAGCTAGTGCCCAAGCAATCAAGGAGCAGAGAGTCATGGATAAGGGCATTTTTCTCCTCTCAGCACTAACCTACCAAACAAACAGGCATGTTTACTGAAGTAACATAATCCTACTTCCAGTAAGGATCACCGGCTATTCCCCATGAATCAGAACATTCTCCAGCATTCCAGGCTGGACAAAGCACTGAGCAACCTGATCTAGTTGGAGGTGTCCTTGTCAAAGCAGGGAGGTTGGAAGTAGATGATCTTTAAGGTCCCTTCCAACCCAAAACAATTTTATGATTCTGTGATTCTGTAGATGATTACTAAGTCAAGTCACTTACCTACTTCCATTTTTACTGTTCAGAATTCTTATCTATTACATATGACTTTCCAAAAAAAAAAGAACAGTTTTAGAGTTTAGCAACCTGTATACCAAATCCTGGATCACTTCTCTGGCAGGGTTCAAAGGGCATATTTTCAGAGCTTTTAATAAGTCATCACTGACATCCCCTAAGCATCCCAGAGATACTCCATCTTAGTAGGAAGGCACTTAATGAAATCTGTCATGTGAAGAATTGAGCAGTCTTTGAGAACTGTTGATTATAGCTGTCAAGAGTATCAGGCACCTGTGCACTATGTTTGAGCCAAATAGATACCATCTACACTTGTTTTGCATTCAAGTGGCTTTCATAGTTTAAAAGAGATTTTATCCTAGGAAACATCTGGCCTTTGAATACACATTATTATCCCTTTTTGGAAATAAATTGTTAAAATGCAAGCTGACTTTATCCACAGCAAAATCTATCCAAACTACTAACAAACAATACACACCTGTCAAGGCTGCATGCTGCTGTCCTCACTGTCATAGTAGCTGGCTAAATCTGGTTATGTAAGTGTCCTCTGTGATTCCTGGACCTTCTTGAATGGAAGTCCATTAGTTTAAAATTTAACAGGTTCTTAAATATTTAAATTTGAAGTAAATGTTTAAATCCTGGTGGCTTATTAGGATCTGTCCTTTCTTCTCAGACTTGTGTCATGGTCTTAATAATTGACTCCATACTTGTTTATACAGATTTTTCTTCCTGCGTTTTGATGTCTTCTAACCCACTGCTAAACCTGTTAGCAATTCAGGAAAACATATCAATTCTCCTGTCACTTTTTTTCTGTGCTGACACTGTCTTGGCATTTCCTTTTCCATAGTCTCTTGCCAGAGTGTTCGTTTGGTCTATGGCCTTCACTTGTCCCCCTGGCCACTGTACCTTCATCGAAGTGGTTGCAATGCAATGAGAAACAAGGAAAAGTTGTACAAAGCAGATATTTTTTGTTTTATTAGTGTTGCCTTGGTAGCAGCAAGTGCAAGGGAAAAAAGTAAGGAATTTAAAACATAACTTTATATAGCTGTAGTTCACATTTTTATCAATTCCTTTAGCAACTAAATAATCTAAGTTCTTATCAGGCACTTTGGCAAAAGTACTATCTTGAAACACTTAAAAAATGACTGACAAAGTAAAACATCTTAAAAGTTTAATTAATCACATAAAAGAACAAAAAATACCATTGATAATATTTTTGGACCAAGTTTCACTAGTTTCCTCAGTTCTGAGGAAATGAGAGCTATAAGTAAATAATTTTACTCATGACAAACAGAGATTAATATTATAGAAAGAAAAAAAAATCTTCAGAGTTTTCTTAAAGAATTCACGTACATTACTTTATATCCCAAACAGTTCTCTGTATTTTGTATAATACTTGGTACAAAAAGGGTACACTTCAGAATACCAAATTTTCTTACAGACAAGGATCACAATGTTAATAAAAATACCTGAAAGAGAGTTTCATATTGCGCAGACTGACTAAGAAGTGTCAAGGCTATGCCAACTAGATGATCTGTATGAGATAATTCACCATCCAGTTCAGAGCTTCAGCCAGCCCTTGTGTAATTTCATGCAAACTGCTTCCAGGACCTGAGCTACCAGCTTTTGTTTGAACTGGACTGTCAAGGAGGCTGAAATCCATGCATGGTCATCAAGAGGTCTAGACATATTCTAAATGTTCAGCAGCACTGAAATTTCCACCTGGATGTTTTTAACTAACTCCTGGCATGTACAGTTTTGCATTTTTCATATAGCTTTTAATAGCATAACAGCATGTTTAAGATGTTTGGTTGGGGATATAACTTCCTCATAAACTACACACATATTTCACAGAAATATGTTTCTTAACAATTGATATCCCAATATATTCCAAAAGGAGAGATATCAATTCACCTTCACTTCCTTGGTTTGGACTGAGGTTTTTGCAAAGTGAATCCATCCCAGTAGGAGATCTGAGAGAAATGCTTTCTTCGTGTAAACTTCCTTCCAGTCAATGCTTGGTGTCTGTAAAATGAACATCTTTAGGTGTTTACATTGGTATGATGACTACAAACATATAAGTGTATGTATAAACACACACATATAGACAAACCTATTTCAAGATTATATGTGTATGTTTAGATGAACAATGTATACACAGCACTAGTGATTGCATCCTTCATATTGACCAACAATGATTTCCCTGACAATGATGTGATGGAGATGATGAAAGAAGAGGATGATGGGAAAGATTCACTCTGATCAGCGATTTCATATGCTGCCTTCATAAATTTATCATTTTCATCTCATTATAGCCTTAAAGTATTGATAGGTTTTTTTCATATTTAGAAACCTAGAAAAGCATATTGGAAGAATTTCAAAATGTCGCTAACCTCTGCTCTGGCAAGTCATATATAATAAAAATGTTTCCCTTGGAATAAAAAAATAAAAATAAGCAAGCTGGTTAGAAAAAACTTTAGCACTGAATCTTACACATCACAAATCAAAATGAGAAACTATCTTGAAGTTCAAATGCTAGTGAAGACTGAGAAAAAAAAAAAAAGGAAATAACTCCACACATAATTTTTTTTAGTATCAGATTTTTCTTTAACGGACAATTCAGACAAGGAAGACATTAGTTGCAGGTTCAGTGTTTATTTGAAGAAGGGCAATGTAAAGATAGATCTAACTCAAACTCTCAAAAGAATTTAGCAACTCTTTTAAGTTTAAGCATTCATAAGCATAAGAAATTATACCCATACTTTGAAGTGAGTATTATAATGCAGATAATTTAAAATAACTGAGCAAGAGTTCTGGCAGAAACAGGAACAAATAAATGGAAAGTGATTTGTTGCTCTATGAATTAAAGTGTTTAAAAAGTCTTCCTTTAATTTAATTTGTCCTTGCCTTATGAAGAGTAATAACTCAGCCTGCTCAGACAAATGCTTTAAAGGGAAGAGAGTGAGAAGTTCCCTGGATATTGGGAAAACAGCATATTCCAACACATATTATTCCTCCTTTGAAACCATTACTATCCACAGTTGAATAAATTCACTTTAGGGAAAGTCGATGACTCAGAACAGAAAAGTACTATGTTGTGGCTCTTAAATTACTGATTTTTGATGTCAGGTAAAAACAATATTTTTATCTGACACAGAGACTCCTTTGGTAGTCTCTGTGAAGAATGCTAATAGAGCTCTTAAGTAGGCTTCAACAAGGAGATTTCATAATAAAGCAGGGGTGGTTGTGTCTCTGCTTTTAGTCTGGAAAGGTGAAGGAATTACCTGGCTTCTTGTTTACATTTATTTGCTTATATTATTTCACAAGCACAGAACTCTAGTTTCTAAAAGACATCTATATGAAAAGGTCAAATTACTCATGCAATTGTCAATCTTGTAACAACCACACAATGCAATGAATATAATTTTTATTTTCAATTTTAGCACTGGTGTACTTTTGGCCTGTGTCTAAACTAGAGAATTCTAAAAAAAAAAAAAAATCATACTGGAGCCAATACTAACTCAGCTGCAGCAGTGAATGATCTAATGGAGACAAGCTCTGGCAGCTTCTGCTGTTCCCACCAGTATGTCCAGTAATCCTTCTTCTTATGAAGAAATAAGAAACACAGCCAGGCTGATCTCCAAACAACTGCAGTAATCTGTGTAAGACCAGAATTATCCTCAAGAGAATTGTTGTTGCATAGAAATTGAAAGTTTACCAGTTTTTAAACTGGTCTTGATTTTTTTTTGAGCAAGTGTGTCTAAGTAGGATCCTCCTCAGCTTTCTTTAACAGGGTACAGGACATATAGAATCATTGAATGGTTTGGGTTGGAAGGGACTTGAAGATCAGCTAGTTCCAACCCCCCTGCCATAGGCAGGGACACCTCCCACTAGATCAGGTTGCTCAGTGCCTCATCCAGCCTGCCCTTAAACACCTTCAGAGAGGAAGCATCCATAACCTCTCTGGGCAACCTGTTCCAGTGTCTCACCACCCACACCATAACAAATGTTAGATATGAAGCAAGCTCCCCCAAGTATCAGTAGAGAACATTTAAAAAAGACAATTTTTGCAACTGATCTTGGATAAATTCTCTGAAAATATCTTTTCCACTGACTATATAAGACTAGATGCCCACCTTATTTTCAGTACAGCCCAAAGCAGGTAAGATCAGCCATATCACAAGTAAGTTTATAATTTCAATGCATAATATACAAAATACAGATATTCTATAATGATGTGTATATATTGTCTTTCTACATGTCTAGTTGTATAAATACATGGGTGAATATGGATGGATGCATATAAACTCAAATTAGAATCTGTACATCCTGCTTTATAAATTTCATGCAGGTATACTGGAGTATATAAAAATGCATTTCTGGTTGTTTCACTAGAAGAATGATTTTTGAAAAATAGATAAACTATCTTATATAATGAATACTCCAAAGCTTGTAGGCAAAGTCTCACCAGTTTACCAAATATTATTTCTTTTCTGATCTCAGCTTCAGTTCCTTAAAATTACACATGTACTGAGTGTATAATAATTTAGGCAGTTACTCACAAGACCAGTCACAACATGAAAATAGGAATAATGCCATATAAGAGTAGGAGAAAATAATGAGATAAAGACTTGTTATGTCTGCTGCCCAGTGAAATCATTTATATTCATATAACAATTTTCATTTTGCCTACACATGCTCCCAGTTGATATAATCTGTGCTTTCCAAACTCCTGTTGCTCAACCCAAACCTGTAGATGCAGTTACCTCAGCAATCACTGACCAATTTTCAGTATATTTGCTAGAGCAATACAAACTAAAGAAAATGCACTAAGAGGATAAAAAATAAAAGTAAAACAAGCAGCCAAAGCTGTCACCACTACCGTGATGGAATCAAACTTCCAGACGCGTCATTAAAATGAGGAGCTAATTGCCAAATTCTGGAGCCAGATTTTACACTCATATACACATATATAACTCCTACTGGATTCATTAGGATCTATTCTTATGTACCAGGGAAGAGGGTTTGGCTTAGGATATGCAATCATATCACATTTAAAAACCTGTTCTTCAGGTGCAACCAGAAGTTCAGCGAGTTAGCGTCATGCAAACAACATTATGTAAATATTTGGGCTCACTACTTTTTCTTTTAGAAAACACTTCAGAGGGAGCAATGGGTCCTACCACTCTACTTGTCTTATTGGGGGTAGTGTTTCTTGCAAAAGATCACCAAGATGGATCATTGAAAAGAAGGACATTAAAGGGTTCTAATAATTAATCTCCTGTTCTGCTCCACCACCATATGGAAGGTAAGAGGATCTTAGCATTAGTGTTACAAATACTATAGGCAACACAGATCTCAATAAAGATATATATAGAAGGCATAATCAGTGTTATAGGTCCAAAGATTTTGGTTTGGGCATTGTACTACATTGTACAATTGATACAGACACACCCATGGGTAGAATTTAGTTTCATAAAGCATATAAAATCAGGTGCGTATCACAGTGCATCTGTGAACTATGAATCTAACCTCAGATTATTGACATATTGTCAAATTCAGTTGCCTAACTACAGATGCATTATGTCTTCTGTAACATCCAAGAGCCTACATAGGGTTAAAGATAAGATATAGGGACTGCATGGTATCTAGACCCTTTAAGTACCAGAAGGAAAAGCAGAATAATCTGTCACTGTGTAATAAGGCCTTGGTCAATATATAGCCATAGTACTCTCCCATAAATATAATCATCAATCACCATTTGAGAGTCCAAGGATGCCAAAATACTTGTGCACTTCTGATGGATGTAACTGAAGAACACCAGAAGACCTATAATTTTACAGAAAAGCAGCAAGAGGTCACGTGAGAGATTGTAGGGAGTCTGAAATGGCATGCAATTGTAGTCTGGAGAGCTACTGGATTCATCCTAGACTTGTCATCCTGAAGGAGATTCGTTTTTTTAAAGACAGGTATGACCTTTGAGACTTCTTCAGGTTTTTGAGAGAGCTTCATGAGTGAGGCAAGTTATGTGAGCCCATACAAGAGATTCATGGTCTACTGAAATGGCAGCTGGGCACCTCTCTGAACCCAGAATTACACAAATCACCTATCAGCAAGCAACAAGCTGTATATCACTTGAAAAGCCCAGTACTGCCTGAATGGACCTCACTGACTACACTGGGAGCTTGAATTGCAGGTAGATTTTTATTCTGTAAGCACCTGTATTTGAGCAATTGAAGCTGGAACTGAAATTAAACCAATTAATTTACTAATACGAGAGATTCCTGAATTGCTGGTGGAAGACTGGACAAGAATATCACCATCAGCAACCTGGATATTATACTTCATACCAGATGATACTGATGTCAGAGGACACCTTTCATATTCCTAGAACTCCATCTTACTTCTAAACTGTGATACATAAGATATACATTTTAATGTCTCTCTACAATTACACCTTATAATCATGGGCAGTGGTAGTGCAAAAAAAGAAGCTTTATATAGTGTGCAAAAGACACCCAAAACAGTGTTGATATCTTGTTTTATTGAGTACAAATTGCAAAGTAGAAATGTAAAAACTCTGAATTTCTTTTACATCATGATTATTTTTTCTCCTCATTGATTCCATCTATGCAGCTGAAAGCAAAAAATAATAATTACAAACTGCAAAGTGAATAGGTAAGTTCCATATTCTAAGGTAGGGAATTTACATTCTCTCAATATAATGCAAGAACATGCATTTGGTCTTCATTTCAGCCCTGAAAACCAAATGCTTACAAGAGAGACAAATAAATGTTTGGTCTATTGCAAATAAATTGTCTACACAAATTTTCATGGTGTTGCATACTCACGTAGCACAGCCCAGACATAGACCTTGGAAGTCTGAGCTATCTTACCCCTGTCTTTCTGCCAAATATAAACAAAAAGTTTAATTAACATTTAGGCCTTTAACTAAGAAGATTTGAACATGTAATAATTTTTACCTGAAATGCAACTGGCACTATAAATCATACTATTATTTCTTCTCTCTTGTAGAGAATGAAAAATTAAATGCCATGGAATTAATTACCAAAAGATCAGATTTTACTCTCACTAGTGTCAGCATTTATCCAAAAAAGACCAGCGAAGGTGATGTATTACAATTAATAATCTATTTATATCCCTGGGAGGTGAATCAAACTCAGGGTATTTAAAAAGAGAAGGGTGTAGATCTAAGAAACATATATTCCCAAAAGAATTACCTTTTCAAGTGAGTTTGTCAAGACTAGACAATGGGAACTTACAGGACTGTCCAGATAAATGGATACTGATAGAAAATATTCCAACGTAATTTCAAGCCCTGTGTAAGATCAAATCAGTGTAACTCTTTTAAAGGCTCTAGTCAAATCCAGTACTAAACCACATGGAGGACCAGATGTTTTCATGCCAGCCACACAGAATATTAGGTACAATGGAGTAGTTCTGTCCACTGTAAGGAAACACTGTGTGAGGAAAGTCCCTCTTTCTGGTGGTTCACATAAAGTTACCCAGCTGCAGCTTGCTGCCTCTTCTTTGTAATTTCCCATTGGCATATTGGCATTAAAGGACAGTGAGAAATACATTGACTGCTTTCTTAGTGTTTGCTCCAGTAATGTTTTGTAGCTACAGATGTGCAAAGAGCTGGTTTGTGCAATGATGTGGGAGGGGAATGGCAATTTCCCTAGACAATCTCTCCCTCTCTCAGAACACTACAGAGATTCATACTGCAAAGCCATTATAAACTGTGGGAAAACAATGAAGAAGTGGCAGATTCCTACAGTTGCTTCAGAACTCAGAGCTACCATGCAGCTAAGTGACCTCTGCTTCTTCTAGGTCACCAAGAGGTAAATAACAGCAGAAAGGCAGTAAATGAAGCATTATTGTGTGGATTGGCTGTACTGTATCAGTCCTGTAGAAAAATAAAGCTTTCCTGTGTTCTCTTCCTCCATGGTCTCAATCGTGCGATTAAGAGCAGCACTAGGTTATGCGTGGTGTGAGTTACTTTGCCTCAGGCCGAGCACTGGGAGGTTCAGGGAAACACAAAGGTTCCCAGAGCGATGTGGTTTACTCAATGAGAGCTTGAGCAAACTGCTTTATATCTGTGCCCTGGGACACAAGGCCCTGATGGAAGGGTAGTCCATTGCCTGTGCTGAGAGATTGGAAGAGGTCCTGCGGTATACCCTCCCCTTCTCAAGATTACCCTATGCTTCTCCCCCATTTAATTCAGGTCATAATTTGCAACCCTCCTAACCAATATACACCTACATTCAATACAGATCAGTGACTGCATTTTGATGCTAAAACACTAATGGGAGGAGAGTGAAAAAAAAGTGCATTGGGCTGGTCAGAATGCTGTAGATGCACTCTGCTTCAAGAACCCGGTCCTGCTCATAAAGAGCTAGTTTATTGTAGCATGCCTTGTGGTGATATTCTCAGGGAAATGGTTGCCCCTTCTCTAGCAAAAAGAAGACTTAGAAAACTGGCATTTTTGTTATCCTTTAAATGCAAACTAAAGCAGATAGAGTTACAAAAAATAATCTATTTTCATTGTTCCATTCCTGTGATTTCTTGCTAGAAATGATGTGTGATGATGACCTGACTCACAGGTCATCATTTCCAGTTTTAAAATATTCAACAGTCTACATGTCATTTTAAACTAATTTTGCTTCAGCAAAAAGGTGGTTTACTCGTCAACCAAAATATGCAGCATGGTCAACATCCTTGCTACCTTAAAATGAGAGCGGGGCTTGAACCTAGAAGTTTTTATTTTTGCAGGTAATCCTCACACATGTGAACAGCTCAAATTAAATAATAAGGATTACTCACCTCTGATGAGATAGATATAGCTGGTCTCTTATTTTCCATATTCTGAATCTCACCTTGACAACTCATTTGTGCACAGCTTGACCACGTTCACTATTGAACATCTACCTGTCTTAATTTACCTTAATTCCAGGTACTTGGGTCTGATTTGCACATTATATTTACATTTTCTTTGAATCTCGAATATGCTCCATGCAGTTTTTCACAAGGAAGGATTAATTACTTTCATGTCCCACATAGTCACTCTTCCTCCAACAATCCAGACAGTAATTTATCTACTTTTCTATGACAAATGAACTATCACCTGCCTAATACAAAGTAGGGAATAAATTATTTCACAGAATTAGGGGCAGATTTCAAATAGCCATAGGTTTGGACCTCAATCTCATTTTGTTTGCAGCTTGCTAATATGCAGCATAAATACAAATGACAGAACCTCCAAATAATCATAGAATCATAGAATAGTTTGGGTTGGAAGGGACCTCAAAGATCATCGAGTTCCAACCCCCCCTGCCATAGGCAGGGATACCTCCC
>VZTY01007445.1:29874-53842 GCA_013400935.1 Turnix velox
AAAATCACCTCTCTGGACCTGCTGCTCACACTCCTCTTGATGCAACCCAGGATTTGGTTGGCCTTCTTGGCTGCGAGTGAACACTGGTGGCTCATGTTGAGTTTGTCATCAACTGACACACCCAAGTCTTTCTCTCCGGAGCTGCACTCAAGCCACTCTCCACCCAGCCTGTATTTGTGCTTGGGATTGCTTCAACCCAGGTGCAGGACCTGTACTACTGGCCAACACTATAAATTTATGTATCTCTTTTTATAGTCAGTTGTCCACTAGATATATTGTGCAAAGTGCCAAAGTTAGTGTGATAGCAATTCAGGGAACAGAGAAGGCAAAACTGAGGTATAAATAATGGAAACTGCATGGAGATGCATTCAGAGGAAAGAGAAAAAAGAACAAGCAGAAGAAAGAGACCACAATAGAGTATCTGGAAAACGTATAGAATATCTGCTGAATGTCTGAGTCTGAAAATATTTTTCACAGCAAGCTTATCTGACACAAGGGGAATTAAAAATTTATTTCATTACATCTGGCTTTCAACAAAGTATCTCAAACCACATGAGCCCTGGCTTGGGTGGCCAGGCTGCTTTGGTGGTCACTTATTTTCCCATCAGAGGCATTCAAGTTTATCTCAGATTAAAGTTCTACCATAATTAAATTTTTATGATCTGCAACTGCAATCTATTCTCATTTAGACTGCTGATATATCATCCTAAACATCCTGACAAGACAGAGGAGGTCTTGAAAAACAAGACAAAAAATGCTGTGGATGTTTATGTACATCATACCATTCAGCTGTTGCACAACGCATCGTCCTGGAGATATTTCTATTTATATTTTCATCAGAGATAAGAGGTATTTATTTTTGCTTCCAAGAACTTTTGATTAAATAATATTTATCATCCAAACTTCAAGTTTGCTTCATTCTAATGAAACAGTCAGAGAAGTAGCCTTTAAAATGTTAAATTAGACTTTCTTGTAAGAGGCCAGAAAAAACTGTAAACTGCTGCTCACTGAGGCCTCACTAAGTGCAGCTATACTCAATCTAGACTTAGAACTCTGAAGTTGTTTTGGTTTTAGTTATTAGTGGAGACAGTCACCAGAAAAAATACGATTTCTCTGTGTTTCATCTGGAGACATTTACTCATGTACATAGCCCTCACTCAAGACACTCGGGGCGAAGAGCAGAGCATGCCATCCAGCCAGGAAAATTGGACTGAGGTCAGAAATACATCATTGTGTCTGCCAGCAGACTGACACAGAGGGAACTGGGTGACCCAAGTGAATACAGTTCAGCAGGTAGTCACACCACCTTCTCCTCCTTGCTTTGATTACAGTCCTTATGCAGCAGATAGCATTCATGCTTACACATTTCCTAGGCATGCATGGTTCGCATACACCATAATTTCAATTTGGACCCTCAGAGAATTACTTAACCCTTGTTTCCAGTCCTCCCCCCTACTTTGAGAAGCATTTTAATCTAACACATTTCCTGATAGAAGATTCATTTCATCCAGATGCCAAAAGAGCATCTTTCCAAGTCCAAACAGGGTCCTCATATTTGATTATTTCCCAGAGACCATGCAAGTGATACACAAAAGCCATGCTTCAGAGTATGAAGATCTATGCTTCTCATTGCCACAATGAAAATACTCCAAATGCAGTGAGGAAAAACCTTAATGGGGGAATACTGACAGGCATTTGAAACACTGAAACTATCATCAGAAAATTCTTGCCCAGCAAAATGTACAAGCACTTCATTTTCTAAATAATTGGTGCTTGGGGCACGCTTATCATCATGTTAGAGATGCCAAGGGCAGTTGAATGTCCAAGGCATTCCTCAATTGTGATGACAGAGGCCCTACATGGCGCAATTCATGCTGCTGTGGCTCAGTGAAACCTTTTATGTCACATGTCAAGCAGACAGAACTGCATGTATCTGTGCTGTATGACATTGGTGGCATTCCTTTCTGATAGCAAAGGACTTTCATTTAGGCTGGATCTTTTAAAACTACATGAACAGGAAGGATACAGAGCCAATACTGAGTGCAGTTTATCATGTGATGCACACATAGTTCAAAAAAAGTTTCAAACATTTCTTCTATCTGTGGGCTGTTATTCCACTTCATTGCCACTTTAGTCTCCAGGGGAGAATTCTGCTGTCTTAACAACTGTCCATATTTATCAGGGGAAGATAGTTTAATAAACACCAGAATACCATGAATATGCAACTAAACTGGATTTATGAATTTTATTTCGTATCACCAGGAATTCTATTATAGGCAAGAAAAAGCACCCTCTCCCTTTATCTCCAGCCCATCACTAAAGATGAGAGCACTCCCTCTGGTATGTCGTAATAGCCCCATGCCATGTCAGATATGCAAAGCAATCATAAATCCACTTTAGCTTGTTAGTTTACTGCTGCTTTGTATCACCAGACAAGCACAAAGCAACTGGAATGTGTCAGTGAAACCAGCCCTAAATCACATTTCTTTTTCCCTTTGAGTAGTATTTTTAAGCCATGCCAAGTAATAACATTCCAAGACACCCAGGGAAGAGTTACACCACACTCACTGGCTTTCTAGTATGCAGATGGCCCTGTTCTCTCTGAAGTCCTGGCTGCTTGGCACAGTCTGGGCAAAGTAGTATGAGCTCAACTCAGCTGTCTAGTTAAATGGAATTTACTAGGGTAATACATAAAGGCATATTAATCCTGAAAGAAGTGCACCAGAATTCAATAAATCAATTTTTTAATAAATATATTTTTTGAGAATTAGTTAAATCATAGTTTTAGTGGAGGAAAATGTCTCTGAACTTTTCTAGTCAGAATAAGTTTCTTCTCCGTCTTACATTCCTTTTACTTTGAACTACATCTACATTTTATTGTTGTTTTATCAAGAAGAAAACCAGAAGTACATAATTGACAGTCAGGAAGATAAATCTCTACTATTAATCCAAAGTTAAAAGTCAGATCTGTAGCAGGGTAGAAAAAAATGCATAGAATATGCAAAGAGAGTGGCTGGCAAGCCTAGAGAAACAAAATGCCTTTCTTTAAGAAGAGATGGAAGCACATAGAAGTCTCTTTAACACTGCATTCCTGAGTGACTGTGCCCAGTTCTGTAGTCAGACTAAATGAAATGGCGATTGCTCATTCGTTACGTTTGACAAGGATAGTGCTGTTATTAAATACAAAAAAATAATTCTTTCGTGTGTCTTTCTATTCCAAAGAAAACTATGAGAGTACATCAGCATGTCATGAGACATCATGACGATGAGAGTGATTGGGTGACTCTGGAATGATTTATAAACTCAATGGCTTTTAAAACTATGGGAGTTCATTTTTTTTGCTTGATGTGAGAGGAAAGAGCAACAACCTAATTCTGTTTTTCTTAAATTCTGTGTAAAAATTTAGTTGTTTTAATTAAAAAATGTTTCAAAAAGAGGAACATTTTCAGAAAAAAAAACAATAAAAATGCAATATGCCAACCTATGGGGACCAGCAATTCAAGCAATCTAGAGCAGAAGAGAGAATATTTATAGTGGGAACCAGTTACTTAACTCTCCAGCCAAGCAGGGCTTCAAATATATATAGCAATTAAATCTATTTAGGCAACTATAGGTTACATAGCAAAAAGTGAGGCCATAACAGGTCTCTGCTTTTCAACAACTTTGAGATTTAGATTTATTTTATATATATTCTTCTGCTATTCTTCCAAGAGAAATGTATTTCATAGGTATTTCAGGGAGCTGAATTAGGGGGTATATGCTTTCCTAGAAGAAAGAGAGATAGTAAATTAGCAATGTAGTACAATTTAGTAATCTGGTTTCAGAAAGGTTCAAGGATGTGGTCATATTTTTCCCTACAATCCTACATTTTCCCCTGATTTTTACAAAATCTGAGAAGTTTTTCAGCTTGTAAGGAAACCTTTGGTGCCATGGCCCCAGCTAATCAGTCTTTGACACAAACATCTTAAAAGCAGCATGGAAATGTGTTTCACATTCAGAATGCTCTATGTATGGCCCCCACATGCATTGAGAGTCCACCTCCTGTGTGTGTCAGTGGCCCAAGCATACTGCAGTACAGTGAATGCAAATGCCCAGAGGCTGTATCTCTACTAGATCAAAAAACAGCCAGGAATGATGCTCAGGTCAACTGGCACAGTTATTTCCTTCGTCTGAGCTCTTCTGAAGGCTTATCATATAAGAAGGTGTAATCTGGGAGGTGTAAAATCCAGTCACTCTATGTGTCTGTTTGCAAGTTTGAAACTAAAACATCTACTGAGAAAAGGGGGAAGAAGGAAGTTCTAGAAATTACACAAGATCCAGTATCTCAGTTTCTGTTTAGACCAATAATTAGTCAAATTATCAGAAATCTTGCTGGAATATGTACCTTAGCCCATTTCACCTATAACTATTATGTTAGTATTTGGGAAGTAGCCATGGGATAACAGGATCAAAGGATAATTCAGGTAGGAAAGGACCTTAACATGTCTTTAATCCAAGCCGCTGCTCAGTGCAGGGATAGTGCTGAGGTCAGATCACATTCCTGAGGGCTGTGCACAGTGGGATGTGAAAAGCTGTCAGAGAGAGCACAATCTCTCTGGTCACCTTGCTCCATTGCTTGCTAAACCTCATGGCATTGTTAGTGGAATTTTCATGCTTTGTGCCACTTGATCCTGTTCAATGAACCTCCTTAGAGACTCTGGCTCTGTCTCCTGATGACACTCCTGTACCAGGAGGCTTCTCTTAGGTCTCCTCCTACCCACCTCCTCTCCATGCTGAACAAGCCCATATCCTTTGGCCTTTCCACAAAGCGATGGGCCTCCAGCAGCCCATTCTCAAGATCTGTGTAATTGCCCCTTTTGCACACGTAGCTGAGATCAGAATATGTGTGGGAACACTCCTTTTTAAAGTTATTTAATGCAGTATGGATTTGAAATACAGTTCTATGATCCAGTATCTACAGGAGTTCTCATGATGGGACCCCATATTGTATTCCATCATACCCTTGAGACTTTTATTTCTCTCCTCCTCTCACTCTCTTTTTCTTATTTAATACTTTTGCTGAGAGTATTTCAAACTCACAAGTTGCAGCACATCCCAAAGAAAAAGCCACTTAGGTTCAATTTTGTTTTCTCTGGTTGGTCAATGCTTGTTTGGAAAAATAAATGAGTAATAACAGCTGTAGTGCATCTTGAAGCAAGACCTAGAAATCTATGGGACAACTTGAAATTAAAAATACAGACTGAAACAGAACAAAAATATTCCTACCAATCACAGTAATTTCTGACAGGTACAAGATAATTCTTTTCCATGACCATTTTCAATTTGTTATCACTCAAGTTAGTTTACATTTTAAAAGAATTATTACCTCAAGCTGACAGGCTAAACCTGTTTCTAACATATACTAAGACCATTATTAGATTCCAGATGATTTAAAAAAACTGTTAAAATCAGAAATGTTATATTCTCATGAAAGTATTTTTAAAAAATACTCATTGTTATTACAAAGTATGTACTATTTGGCAGCTGGTTGCCCTGTATTTGGACAGTTACAATTCAGCTTTAGGCAGGGAAAATACATGCTGTAATTGGCATTTGTACTTTGGTCCTTATTAAAATGAGCTCTGAGCTAGTCAACAAAGCAGAGAATGAATCAAGGGTCTTATTGTTCCATTGAGTCTCTGCATCCAGAATACTGCTCTGCAGAGCCAAAATCCTCCCTTTCGCTATCTGGACTCCTACAAGAAAAATGATTGATAGATAAAAAAAATATTTCTACTATGTATAACAAAGTCTTTAGGTCATAAAGGAAAAGCATCATTATGAGCATGATGGTCTAGCTAAATGGTAAGGAAAATTGTCAAGAGAAGAGACTAAATTTCTCATTCCTGTTCCCGGTTTACTCTGGGCTGGGATAAAAGTAAACAGTGAAAGTCCTTGTAGCTGGTGCCAAAGTCCATTGAGTTGTTGAGCAAAAAGCACCATCATGAAGCCAGGGGATGTCCTTTTAAAGAAAGAGGCAGAAAAACCAGTCAGCATCTATAATACATGCCCAGAATGTATTAATTTTATCAGGTCTATCAAGGAATATTCACTGTTCAGATTGCAACTCAGGCTCAGATGCCCAGCTCTTCCAAAAATAGAATAAACCTTGCTGTAACTGGAAACATGGACAGCAAATTTGCTAAGGTATCTGAGAATTTTAAGCTGTGTGATATCTGAGTGCAGTCTTATTGGTACACGTATCACTTTGGCTTCAACTCTCCATTACCTACATAATTACTGAGATGCATTCTAGTTCTTCTTGAAACTACATCAGCTTTTTTCCCTCTTCTTCCTTGTTTCATTTCTTCTTACAGCAGATACCTACAAAATAAGGATACAACTGGTCACACAAAACTAGGAAAACAGCTCCTATCTGACCTGGGCTCCCAAAGTCAGAAGTTCTTCTCAAAGTAGTCATTTCAAAGGAGCAAGTTAACTGCAGATGAACTGACCTAAAGTATCTTGGACAAAACAGAATCACTCATGCTGAATGCCAAAGCCCATGCCAAAAAGCAGTTCTAGCTTAGGTTTGCAAAATCTTTTCTTATTAAATCCTAATCTATCAAAGTGTATTTCTCCAAAAGCCTTCAGTTTCTGCTGAAGTTTTCAAATAAATTTCACTTTACTGAGAAACACTTAACTGCTTCTAGCCACAAGAAGGACATGATTCTTTTAAAGTTAGGCCATGACATAGCACTTGGCTGTGTCTTCTTGGAAAATACAGCAGACAGAAATCAATTCAAAGCTAGTTTTCATCAAGTATCAGATTTGTCTGATGTGCACTGTTTTATGAAGGGTCAATAGGCAGTAAACTTTGCCCCATCAGTGCAATAACAAAAGCAATGTGCATAACAGGGTAAAGCATAAAAACCTTATGCCTCTAGATTGTCCCGGCAAATTCCTATCGATTCTTCTTCAAAGCCTTGAAAGCAAGCTGGATAAAAACATCATTGTTTTGTTCTTCAGTCATTACATGGTCTTAACTCTCATTAGACAATTAATCCTTTACAGAAGTCTACACTCTAACTGACCCCTTGAAAGTGAGACTAGCATAGACAGAAAAAAGAAGAGGCATTACAGTTCCAGCATCTTAAAAGAAATGATACTAAGAGAAACAAAGCAAAACAACTGGAAGTTAGTATGATTTATTATGATATTGTGTCTCCTGGAACAAATTATAGCTTGACATAAAAATTGTTGTGGCCATGTTTTACATCACTGCTACCTTCTGGGGCTTGCTTATTAAAAAGAGTGTTAGAATAATAAAAACCACTAGGATACTTGGTTTCTTAGACTGATGATTATGAGCTGTTAATTATTCTTTTGCTCATCTTATTGTCATTCTTTGTCTAAGAGAACATCATTTGTTTATATGCTTTGAAATGGGCTTTTTAGTACAACTAAGAACTTAGTACTTCACACTGTCCTTAATCAAGGGAATTCCAGACAGGAATCTGCTGAGTATTTATTTAGCTGATCAAGAGAAGAGTGATCAATATATTGATAGATCAAGTCCACCTGTTCTGTGCTTTGATGAGACAAAAGACTTACATGAAACCTCTGAACGTAACACATTTGCAATAAGCAAGTGTTTAGGATTTGTTACAGGAAGATAAAGGCAAAACTGTCTCTCCTGGAGAGAGAGAGAAGAAAAAATCATATAGATTAATCATGGGAAAGGAAAAATTGTCCAAGATCCCATGTCACCTTTGAAAAATAAAAAATGGGCCACATGGCATCATCAGCCTTTTATTCAAAACATGTTCTAATGTGCCCTTCTTCCCTCAGAATTATCAATATCTAATTATTTTGGTCTCATAATTCTTTTACCGCTTTCTGCATTTTAGCCACTGCCAAGGAAAAACAAAAGAAATCCAAAAAAGTACAAAAAGAGGGAACAATTAAGTGTGTTTATAGGTTCAGAAGTGGAAACTGAAAGAAACATGCTGACTCATTGTCTTGCATAATGAAAGAACTTGTATATTTAAAAGATCATCAGTAGTATGGAGGGTAATCAAGTTGCTTTGACTTATTTATACAACTGTTGTTCGATTTAGTGTGATTTTAACAGCAAAAAAATAAGGGAATACTGATATTATTTCTGCTGGTAGAAAAGTTTTCCACTAATGTGGAAAACGTAGTGTGATGTCAGGGGGCTCAGAAAGGATATATAAGACCTTCCAAACTTATCACTTGTCACTGTATGACTCTTCCTCTGACAGCAAATCGATTGCTGTTGCAGAGACTCTGCAGCATGTAAAGAACCCATTAAGGTCTTACATCTGCAGTGAAATGCATTTCACTAGGATCACTGTAATTTCTACCTATTCCACTCTGTCCACAAATCTGCATTTATTAAGAGACTAAATCTAATTCTAGTTCAGACAGTAATTCTGTACTTCTGAATCATCTAAAGTAGCCTTTCATGTTGAAAAAAAACTATTCTGTTCTAAGGGAACAGGAAAACTGCACAATGTTGTACAATGAGATTGTAACTCATCGTTTAGGATTCTCCTTAACTGTTTCCAAACATGGCAAGCACCTAAGCGTCATGGAACTTTTTTTTTTTTTTACTGGGAGAGTGACTGAGTCCTGTTATAGATTTCTCAGGGAGGCTATGGAGTCTCTGTCCTTGGAGTTATTCAAAAGCTGTCTGGATATGGCCTGGGGCAGACAACTATAGGTGGCCCTGCTTAGCAGTGAGGGGGTGGATAAGATCACTTGCAGAAGTTACTTCTAGCTTCAGCCTTTCCATGACTCTGTGATCTCCAGACACAAAGAAAAATTAAGCCCTATGAGAATAAAAAAAAAAGGGGGACAGATTAGAGAATTTGCCTGAGTTCATACATGTAGCATGAGAAGGTATCTCAAGTTAAATCTCAGTGTAGCTCTTCAGCTTATCTTATTCACTGTGCCTTTTGCTACACCAGCCTGCTAAAATTCAGTCATTCACATTTGCTATTTCTGACCATTGGGAGTGGGGGAAGGCACAGCAGAAGACAGCCTGTCTGGACTCCTGCATGATAAGCCATAATAGAATTTGCATCAGGTCTTTATGATTTAGTCCCACTAAACAGCCTGGAAACCTTACCAAAGACATAAAGGAGTATCCACACAAAGAGATCTGGAAAGTGATCAGTCCAGGTCTCTGCAGTAGTGAGATTTACCTGTTGATATCAGATGCAGCAGCCATTTCAGAATCCTTCTTCTCCTCACTAACATTCTTCTCTGTTAAAGCCAAATTCTCTTTCTTTCCTTCTGAGTTTCTTAGGGCTTCAGGTAAAAAAGTGCAAATTCTTCAACCTATAGCATGTAATCTTTCTCTTTAGTCCACAGATCTCAAGAAGCTCCTTTATTAAGGTATTTCTTCAATTCTCTTTTAGACAGGATCTTCCTGTGTTTATCCCTGGATATCTATAGGGATGTCTGAAATCTCTATTAGTGTAATCTAAAATACCTTAGATACCTTTTTTTTTTCCACAGCTTCCTAGTTATTTCTTAAATACTTGTTTTTTGATACCATTCAAAGATCTCTTTCAAGCCTTCACTCACACATCAGTTCAGGGGTCAGCTGTATGTCATAATCCTGGCATGAGTTCATTTCACTGGAGTTCACAGGAGTCCTGTGAGATGGAACCAGAAGATTTCCTTTATTTTCATCTCTCTTGTAAAGGAGATATCTTGCCTGATCTAAAAAACAGCTTACAAGCAAAACCTTGTTCTTTCACTTTCCCAATATCATTTTATTTGATTAACAGACGAATCACACGGTTTGCTATGAATTCACTTCATGTTACTTTGGTCAGACATTTAAAACCATTTGTTACAAAGAATGGTGACATTTCTGTCAGGTCACATTCACTTCAGACTTGGGAACTCGCTAAGTACTTAATGAAGTGTTTTCATACAGAAAAGCTTGGATAAACTAACAGATGTCCAAATGATTATTTGAAGGTCATCTGAAGTCAATCATTAAGTTTTTTAACAATCTCATGGCATGATTCTGTCTCAAATACTTCCTAGCTTAGACTGTGCCAAAAATACAGGAAAACTAATTTCTTAAAATACACTGACAGACATATATCTAATGCTGCAGCAAATAATACCCTGCAATCATTTAAAAACAAAATTGACTAGACTTGCATGGTTTTGGTTTGGAAATTATTTTAGTTTGATTATGATGAGTATGATTATGTGTTTTCAAAAATTATTTTTCAAAGTAAATTATTTTGTAAAATTATCAGAAAATATAGCAAGCAATTAGCAACTAGTTATGCTAAAGTGAGACCTTATAACATGTTTACAAAAGGTTTAAGGTTAATTGTATGCCCTCATTGCATTAAAATTGAACACAGCAAAAAGAATTGCTGAATTAAAACTGGAAAGAACAAAAAAAGATTAAATGAGAAAAAAGATCCACATATATTTAAAAAAAGAATTTGGAAAGGCAAGATTCATCTATCTGGAATTACGTTCAGAATCAGGAGCTGATTAGTTGAATCAACAGCAAACTCCCATGATGGATTTGTTGAAGTCAATACCACCTTTTCATCAGTTTTTCCCAACTTTAATTAGAACATTTATCAGCATAGAAGTAATGGTCAAAGTTAGATTATCTTCTGTGAGATGAGAATTAATGTCCAGAATCTTACACTTTCAAAAGTCTGTCCATTTATTAGCTAGTTTATCTAACCAAAGGGTTTTAAAGCCCAAAAAATTGTATCAAGATTCTTTTAATAGATCACAGACATCCAATAAAAATGTTTTTCCTCATATGTGTAGAAATAAATCATTTGTATAAAATAGAAATTGCCTGTTGTGCTTTTTATGAAAATAACAGTAGCACTTCAGACAATGAAGCTGAGGGTGGGACTACTAACAGTTATAAATACAACATTAACAACGTCATTGTATTTCCCCTGACTTCCACACTTGTATCTCTGGGGAAATAAAAGCCCTGTAACTTACTAACTTGAATTCCTGTCATTGTACTTTGGGAATCAGTTACTTGAGATGAAAACCCACAACATATACAGAGGGTTATCACATTTGGGGTCATTCACAAGCACTGAAGCATAGTTAAAAAAAAAAACTTTTTCTTTTTTTTGAGAGAAGTACAGAGAGATAGGGAGACCTGTAATAAATCAAGGTAAATAACAAAGTATGTGATGGCAGAAACAGTCGTGGAAAAGTGAAAAATGTCCCACAGTCTTTGTTTTGTTAAAAAATTACTTTGCTGTATTGTAGGATATGAATGTAGAGTGACCTCACTGTGTAGTTTCTCTAGGTGTCACACTGTAATTGTATAACTACTTGAGCTTTCAATATTGTCCTTTACCCAACCAGAGAACAGACTTCTCCTTGTGTCTTCTTTATGCATAGCCCAGAAAAAGGGTTCTTATTATAACTTGGGGCCATTGTTTCTCAGGCCTGGGCAGACAACTCATCTTTCCTAGACATTTCAGACTCAGATGCAAAGCCTATGCAGACTAGTATGCCAGTGCATGTTGATAAATCCAAAACAATGCACCTATTTTGAAAAAATACAGGAAACAGTATCTGTAAAAAGTGTACATCAGTAGCTGCAGATGAGTGACAGTGAATGAAGTTACCCCATTTCAAAGAGAAAATAAAAATATTGGATGGTACAGCAAGGATGGGAACTTTTTAGAAAGAGAAGCAGGGTTTATGAAGTCATCAGAAAAGACCTGGTTAGTGAAACAAACCCAATCTAGGCCCAAATGTGGCATCTTCTGTAATTCCATGTGCCAAGCATTGAGAAGTTCTCCAATTCACACAAGATGGGATGGGAACATTTTGGAAATCTTGTTCTTCTCCCAAAACTCCCGTGAAGTCAGGAGATGCTGAGAGATAACCCAACACAAACCTTGGGAATTTACTGTGTCTGTCCACCAATATAAGAAAAGTTTTTTGAACGCAATTCTTTGATGCCCTGTTGTTTCACATTGTCCTTCTAAATCCACAGTTCGTTGTGCCAAATGCAGACAAATTATATTGTAAATTTATCATATTGACGGAGCTCTGGAGTAGACACTAAGTCAAAGACAATATGCTTCACTTGGAATCAAGTCCAGGTTTATGATCAGTTTTCTGGAGGCTGAACCCATTTTAACAGCAGGTACTTCAAGCACTGACTCTTCTCATCAATAGTCTATTTTTCAAAGTGAGCATCTAAGCTGATGTGAGAAACAAAGGCCAAAAAAAAAGGGATTAAGTGATAAATATTGTAAGGTCCTAGAATATACTTCTCCTACAGAATATGGAGAGCTCAGTGCTAAGTAATCCTATCTGACATGCTTTCATATGTGTCTGGGAAGGGAAAGGAGAGGGAAGGGGACAAAAAATTCACTACAGACAGATTCTACCTATTTATTTTCACTTGTGGAGCTCAGATGCACTAATAGAAAGGCTTGGGCATTTTCTTCAGCTCTAAGACCAAAAGGCCTAGTAAGAGTCTCTACAGATAAATGTTTTCACCTCCCAAAGAAGGGTAGCATCATTCATAGTAGTTCTTGGGAACAGACCCTCAAGTGTTCCCTCAGATGCCCTGACATCACAAAAGTAGCTTTGCTAGCCGAAACCATGACAGAGATTACACTAACAACTTTAAAATATGGAGAGCTGCAGAATAAAGCCCAAGATCACACTTTCATAGTGTTTAGTGTTTTAGCAGATATATGGCAAAATAGACATTTAAATTAAGAGCATTAGTGCTCTTAGTTTCCTTTCTTGTCAATAGGAAAGTCCTTCAGATTCCATGTGGTCTTAGTCTCATTTTGCACATGTTGATATTTTCCTTTTTTCTAGAGGATCTGTGAAAACTAAACTTTAAATGCAAATTACATAGTTAACTAAGTTCCCACACTGGCTGAAACATAGCCAGACCAAATTTGCTACTCATACATTCTTCAAACTACTTGCATGGTAATTTAAAGGTCTCGGGTAAAAAGCTGTCTTGAGAATTATTTCTGCCTAAACAACAGAGATAATCTAGGCAATCAAATCCATTCAACTTAATTTTTGTTCAGCAATGATTTTTATATTTTTAGATCCTCTAAAGATTTTTAATAATTTTGATTCTCTATATGGACAACTTCAGCTATCAGGGAATATTGCCTTTTACAAAATGTACAAAAAATATTAGACCATCAGTGTCTTTTCAATAATGCAGAATATGCTGTGCCCTTTAGTCATAACATATTTATTAAAACTGGATTTTGTCCAGAAAAAATTACTGCTGATGTGAATTTATATCTGTTGGTAACACTAGTTTAAGAGAATTGAATTCAACAAAGATAATTAATATTAAGCACCCTATCCTGTCCTTCCAGAAGTCCAATGGGAGTGCTATTATTGATTTTCAGAAGAGTAGGATTGGGTCCAAATTATCTGAATCAATGCCAAGGATAAGTTTGTTTTGGTCTGAGCTTTGGGCTAGTTTTTTACTCCAAAAATAGAGATAAAGGAAATGTTTCCTCTCTGTCATGGATATTAACCCATTTGAATCAAAGTACAACTGTGATTTTAGAAATGAAAACTGTAGAGGACATGCAACAAGTAATTGTCTAGAAAAAGTGATCTGAATTTACTGGTGGCTTAAATGGTGACTAAAGTTTCACATGAGTAACTAGATGGTTAGGAAACAGATGTGAAGAAGATAAATACTTGATAAGCGAGGCTATATGACATAATCTACTCTTCAGTGGATATAAAATTTGTGTGACAAGACACAGAGAAAGATAAAGAATTTCAAGAAATGCAGCAAATACATGTAGAAAAAGCTTGTTTTTAAATTTATTTATCCTATCCTAAACCTTCTTCCAGCTAAAACTCAGACACTGGGCTTCATCACCTCTAGTTTTAAACATCTAGGAGCTTAAAAATTAAATCTGAGATAGTCATTATACACTCACCAGACTCAAAGATGAGAGAGTAATAGATTGTCCAGAAGACAAACTGTCTGAACAAACTTATCCCCTAATGTTCAGATGTAAGTCATCAGCTTCAGAGAGAACTGATTTCAATCATGCAAAGAAATTTTATAAAACCTACTGCTGGTTTGGCATCTTTCATGCAGATGCCTACCTTAGAAATTACTCTCATGCAGAGCACACCTTCCAGCACATTTTTTGTGAGTAAACAAGGAGATCACGTAAAACAGTTTCACTTAGCCAAAATACATTCACCATTGCTTGGTCATTGCTGGAGGTCTCATTTGCATCATAGTCTTTGAGACACAACCAGAACTCCACAGACATCTCCACAGGCCAACCTACAGAGACCTAGTAAGTTATTAAGATATCTCTTCACCTAGCTTTAAAAAGGGGATAAACTTCTTTCTCATCTGTATTCCACAGCTGCCAATTTTCTTATGGTTCAGGGAGAAATGCTCCATCATTTTGCCAGACGACCCTTTCCCATCAGTCACTCATATTCTTCCCTGTTGGCATTACTAGTGATGACCTGGCTCTGATTCTGTGACAGCTCCAACTTGTGTTTGTGGTGAGTGGCTCAATAACTGCGTGGCATTCCTTCCTCTGCAGAATGCAGATTCAAGGTTTCCTTGCAACTTGCAGGATATATCTGTATCAGAAAATAGGGTTAAGCCAGGAACTTGAGGACCAGTGGCATGGCACAACCTACTTGCATACATCCAAACTCATTTCCTTTCTAACCCCCAACCTCTCTAGTCCTCAAACATACTGAAGTGAGCTAGCTGTTACCAGATTTCTTACTGGAACAGGATCTGTCAACCTTTATCCACATTCAGGTATTGTCTAGGCCAGCACCAGCTGGCACAAACACGACTATAATGCTGTCTGGGGATTCTCTGTGAAGTGGTGAATATAACCCATCCATCAGTTAATAAAAAATGCATGGAATTGCCATTTACTGTTTGAAAAATCTTACTCTTGCACAATAATGTTTAAATTCATAACTCTGCATGATGCTCAACAGATTGGCATGCTCCTGAAACAGATCACCTGCCAAGAGGGAGACAATAAGTTGGATATGAAGTGCTTAGAAAAGATGGTTGACTTACAGTTTTAAGTACAAATTCATCATTTAGCTGCTGCTATCTGGTAGGAACAATTGATTATACATTGGCAGCTAACATGAAAAACTAAGGAAGGAATCCACTTCTTTAGCTCTTTGTTTTTTTCAAGATGCAAGAAATATACACATCAGATATATGTATGTATATGTATATATGTTTCTTGTTTCACCTATTGAGCTTGTTGGGCTTCAAAATATTACAGGAGTCAAAGAGGTTGCTTGAAATAGCAGCTGAAAAAGGAATGGGGAGAAAGGGAGAGGATTGTGTCTTTTTTTAACAATATGAACAAGCACAGAGATACATTGGCAAGCTCTTTGCTGATCTGAAGTTCAGCAACGGCAATTAACCCAAACTGCCTTGTATCACCAACAAGCAGCAGTAAATCTTCCCCTCTGCATTTATCAGCCAAAAAAAGGATCTAAATTTAATTTGAATTAATTTTAATATTGTTACATTTGTATGCTTCTGGTAAATTGGATGTTATTACAAAAACTATCATACAGAAGAGAAAGTTACAATTGCTTTCTTAAATGCTACAGCATCATATTTTCTTTGCCTTAATTCTCATGACTTTTTGCTCTCTGCATCTGGACTTCTGGCATAACATAACTATGAAAGAAATGTGCATTTCAGTCAAGGGATTCAAAGGATGGGTTGCATCAATCTAAATGGACAGGAATCATGTCTGAGGGATGTAACTTGTATTTAACCAGGAAATTCCCACTAAAATAATATGTCTTGTTTGCAAGGGCATTCTGTGTCTAAAAAAGAGGAAGGAGTGATCCTCATTCACGTCATTAGAGTGGCAAGAAAGGCATCTGTAGTCAGGACAGGGGCTAATGGGTTATCATTCTCTCATATTAAATCTAAAAATACAACTTCAGTACTTTATTTTTAACATAATAGGAGCAAGTTCATTCTGCTGACAATGAACAGAAATAGGGGAAATGGCTCAGATATAATGAAACCTCTCTGACATTTCACCCAAATTAGAATGACCCTTTTGGAAGCTGCAATATTTGCACTTGCTTTGCTTCCTTGTCATTTAATTTTCTTACTTCTTCTGATGCTAACCAGAAATGCAAGAAATGAGGAATCAACTGAAGGACAGTTATTGCACAATGTTAGTCCCGACTAGAAACTAAAAAAAAATACCATACATTCTCACTATC
Organism: Turnix velox; assembly: GCA_013400935.1. Taxonomy (NCBI): domain Eukaryota; kingdom Metazoa; phylum Chordata; class Aves; order Charadriiformes; family Turnicidae; genus Turnix; species Turnix velox. Next base: position 46,168 of record VZTY01007445.1, read on the forward strand.
TAAATGTGAAAAACACCAGAGAATTTATTTTGTGCTTACAAAGAGTCTTTAGCAAATCATGCTGCTACAGATAAGTTTGGAACACAATTTGTATGACTTTCTCACCTGTTTAATCTATCCTGAACCTAAAGCATAAACTTCAGCACTGAATTCTGCCCACTTACTATCCCAGCCTGTACCCAATTATGATGAAATGACTATGAGTATGTCTATATGGAGATACTGTCTTTCTGAAGGACTTGGAGGAGGTACAAGATTCTGCAAACAAAAAAGGTGTAGGTTTCCAGAGATTTTTAAAAAAATGAAACAGTAGAAGAAATTTTGGCAAATTTGATCTATGAAGGGCAACTGGGAGCACAGTAGTGACATTTGAATAACACTTTTGCCAGAAGAAATAGCTGGGTAATGATGTTAGTCTGCAAATCTCTGAATACAAAGATCTCTCTAGGCCTTATGTTGTATTCATAAGCTGTAAATCATGGGAATTGGAGAAGAAACCAGAAGCTTGCCCAGAGAAGAAACAGTATTCTGTGGATACAGCTTCCAGTAAACTTCAGGTTCTTCTGTGGAAAACTTTCAATAGATGAGGTCAAGGCTAGAAAAAGTACATGAGATATTACAGGAAGAGATATGCCAGAGGCAGGATTTCAATGCCTGGATGAAAAAGCAAAAAGCATCAGTTTGAGACAGTGCCATAATAAGAAAGCTTACCTGGAAAAACTTAATTTCAGGAAGCAGAAAGTCTACAACTCAAAAAAGTGGTGGGAAGAGTTGTGAAGAGGACTAGCATTGAGGAAAATAGGAATGCACTGGATTTTGCTGGTTTGGGGAGTATAAGACAACAAGATATAGTTATTCGAGTAAAGCAGAGAAAGAAGAAAGGGTCATGAAGGGGAGGTCACAGTAAAGTGGTACCTGAAGGTCAAGGATGAGGAGAGAGCTAAAAACAAACTAGGGAGAACTTTTCCCTGGAGAAATCAAAATGTAGTTTTGAGCAGGAAGTAGCTTTGGAGAGTTCCTCTTGCAACAAGAATACTCCATTTCCTGGAGATAAAAACCAGATTGCTGTTAGGAGCAAAGAGGTCCACTTCAGAGAATGGTGGCTTGATCTGAGAACAAATAAGTGACCAGGCATCTCAGGTGGCTTATTGTAGATCTGTAGACTCAGAATCAAACAAGGTGGTGTCCTGATAATGGTTGCAAGTGAAGTGAAAGCCATGGAGTGCGAATCTGTGCAAGCTCAGTACAAGAGCTGAGGGATCCTCAGTTCAAAATACTGATGGAGCAACTGGTGAACTTCCAGCAAAGGGACACAAAGATAATTCAGGTATTGGTGTAGCTCTTCTATGAGGACAAATTGAGTTTATCCTAATGAAGAGAAAGCTCAGAGGGGATCTTTTTAATGTATAGAACTACCTGAAGAGAGGTGCAAAGAACATGGAGCCAGACTCATTTCTCTGGTGCCCAGAGACAAGGGAATATGGGCACAGATTGCTACACAAGAGATGGTGTCTTAACATCAGGAGATACTTATTGTGAGGGTGACTGAGCACTAGCAGAGTTTGCCCACAGATGCTGAGGATTCTTCATCCTTGGAGATACTCAAAAGCTAACTAGACACAGCCCTGGGCATCCAGCTGTGTATGGCCTTGCTGGGCAATTGACAGGATAACCAGCAGAAGTCCCTTCCAGCCTCAATCACTAACACATGCAGCTTCCAAACCTACTCATTTGAAGGACCAGAGAGAGAAGGACAAAACAACTGCGGTGCACTTGGGAGAAATAAGACCTCTAAAGAAGATTCCGTTGTGTAGCAGCAAAGAAATCTGTCTTTTATGGAGGATTTAGAGGTTGCAATTCAATACCTGCATGGGTTATGTTAAAGTATTATTTTAATAGGAGCTGTGGACCTGAGGAGAAGAACCCGCTTTGGTCTTTAAGCACAGATTCCTCAGAGCACCAAAGTAATGTAAAACATGCCTGGAATGGAAGGGAAGATTTTGAAGCCAGAATCATCTTGGTAATGTCAATAACAGTGGCAGACTTTGAGGCTTCTTCCAGAGGCCACCTCCTCTAAACAAAACAACATCTTAAGAGAGAATTGCTGTTTTCTCTTGGATAACAGCATATGATCCTCTAGCACTAAATATAGATGTATGTAAAACTGACATTCACCGTTTGAGCCTTTACCATATAAAGGGATAAGTTGTGTTACACCAAGACCACATTTTTTTTAATTGGTGGAGGCCAGGTTTTGCTACAAAATGTACAAGATAACAATAACACATGCCTGTTTATAGTACAGTAAGGACTGTATTTGATGATGTCCTGAGAAGACCATGCATCTACAGCAACTACAGAATGTCAATGTAGCATACAAATCCTTCAGCAAAACCTTAGAAAATGTAGTTAAAGTAGACATCTCTGCAAGCAGCTGCACTGATTTGAAAAAGTGTGGTTTCAGTTCATTAGATCTGGGCCTTGGAAATATCTGCTATCAAAAATGCTGTGCCCAGTAGGACTAGTGGTGGTAGGAGATTCCTGAAAGGTATCAACCAGCTCTGGTGTTTGCTGACCTGCGGAAGAGAGTGCCCTAAACTCCACATGAAAAGCTGAAGAGCTATTTCCACCTATTTCCATGGCCAATATCCAAAAGTGAGAAAATGGCCTAGCACTATTTTTCATCTGCAGTCTAGCGTGAAATAAATGTAAGGAGCTTCCTCAGAGTTCTGATCAGTGAGGACCTATTTGCACATATAATATTTTTTTAATGTCTTATAATGGAAAAACACTTCCAAGAGTGTAATGCAGACCTCTAGAAAGCCTTTTCTGGGTCTCTAGGAACATTCAAATAGTTTCCAGTCTTCTACATATACAGCACTCCTGAGTTTTAGGATACATGACATCTTGCTTATGTCTCTTGCTTATTTCTGTGGGGAAATAATTGCTACATTCAGTTAATGCAGTTGGCTTAAAATCATGGAATATTTTATGTTGGAAAAGACCCTTAAGAATATTGAGCCCCTCAAGGGAACAATGCTCACCTTAGAAATTGAAGTATCTCTCTCTCCAACACGAATAGAACATCACAGGGATTATTTTAGTTGTTAGGAAGTGCAACCACATCACTGCCTGGAAGGAGCCTCAGTGCCTTATGGCAAGAACCACCTTTCATCACCACTGCTTATGGCTGATTCTACAGTAATAGATTTGATTTGGAGCTAATTGGAATGATACTGAACAAACCAACCATGGAGCAAAAAAAGAGTCTGCGGACAGCCAGGTGTTAGAACCCAAGATCTCTCCCCAACCCTCTTTTATTTCACAGCATGGATTTCTTTATTTTAGCAGTTTCTAACAGAGGGGGTTTATTGATGTCTGTCTTATCAGTGCAATTTAAAGCCTGTACATGGTGGTGGGTTCATTCTATTCAGATGAACAACATGTTTGTACTATATGGCCACACTTGCAGTAAAGCATGGATGAGCGAATCACCACAACTCCTGCTGAGGTCAAACATTTTGTCTGGAAATTANTACATATACAGCACTCCTGAGTTTTAGGATACATGACATCTTGCTTATGTCTCTTGCTTATTTCTGTGGGGAAATAATTGCTACATTCAGTTAATGCAGTTGGCTTAAAATCATGGAATATTTTATGTTGGAAAAGACCCTTAAGAATATTGAGCCCCTCAAGGGAACAATGCTCACCTTAGAAATTGAAGTATCTCTCTCTCCAACACGAATAGAGCATCACAGGGATTATTTTAGTTGTTAGGAAGTGCAACCACATCACTGCCTGGAAGGAGCCTCAGTGCCTTATGGCAAGAACCACCTTTCATCACCACTGCTTATGGCTGATTCTACAGTAATAGATTTGATTTGGAGCTAATTGGAATGATACTGAACAAACCAACCATGGAGCAAAAAAAGAGTCTGCGGACAGCCAGGTGTTAGAACCCAAGATCTCTCCCCAACCCTCTTTTATTTCACAGCATGGATTTCTTTATTTTAGCAGTTTCTAACAGAGGGGGTTTATTGATGTCTGTCTTATCAGTGCAATTTAAAGCCTGTACATGGTGGTGGGTTCATTCTATTCAGATGAACAACATGTTTGTACTATATGGCCACACTTGCAGTAAAGCATGGATGAGCGAATCACCACAACTCCTGCTGAGGTCAAACATTTTGTCTGGAAATTAATTTAATCCAGGCTTGAAAGGCTCCCCTGAAGTGATTTCTGCACAAGAACATAAACAATGTGTGGTCAGTTATCACTTCCTTTGTAGAAATGCATACATTTCCCAGCAGCTGAAAAATTTACTCTTTTTTTTTTTTAACAACTGATCTTATCTAGGCTTCTTGGGAGATTCTAATCCAAACTGCTGCTGGAATTTAAAAGTAAACTTGTTCACTTTCATTCTATTGGAGTAGCGTGGAAAAAGTTTCCCTTATTAATTTCCACAAAATTCAGAAATGTTGCTCTTTCAAACTTGCTGCTACATTCCTAAATCCATTTTCGTAACTTTTCCCCTAATAAATAGTGATTTATTGTATTTTATATCTTGAGTTAGCCACATGCTGCTATATTAATTTCATAACTTTAATTTATTTCCTTTGCTGATGCCAAATTTGAAGAATGAGGGGAATCTTTTACCAATTATTTTTAATTATACAGTTAGATGGGAAAACATAATTTCAGTTAGCAACCAGCCTAACTGTAAAATATGCAATTACAAAATGGCAATATCCTCATTTATCTGTTTGGCTAAGTACATTTATTCCTTTAAAGCTGCCATTGCTGATGTTTCCATGGCAACTTCTAAAACATAGACAACTATTTTCTGACTTTAATTGACCTCACACTACTAATGTGTGGCTCACACTGAGTTGGTCAGTCTTTCTATTTATCCCAGACTTGCCCCATTTAGTGTGCAAATTTACACCAGACCAAATAAAAAGAAAAGCAGGCCTGATGGGGCAGATTTCCAAGACTACTTGGTTACTCAACAACATAAACAGAAAATTAATGAAATTTGCAAACATACCTGCAAGCTTATGATAATTTGCCATTGATTCGATGAGTATAGCATAAATTAAAATAGACAATCCTGTGTTGTGTCTGGTGAGACTGTTAATGAATGGGTTTCTGATACCACAGTCTTTCTCATGTACTACATAAAACAGAGTATTTAATAAACATTCTGGCAGTGATTACAAGTTATGTGGTCTATCTACTGTCTGTAAATGACACTCCAAAGAAAGACAAAAAAAAAGGTCAGAGTATTATCAGTTATTGATGAAAGTGTTGCATCTGGCTTTTATTTAAAATAGTCACTGGCTATTATTCAGAACTGTTTATAGCCAGTGGGATGGAAGTGCAGAACATAATAAAGTGAGTGTCAGTTGGCCTGGAGGATCTTGCAGATGGTGGTGCAACTGTCCTTGTTCTGACCAAAAGTGAATCTTCCACAGGACAAGGAGCATTTCTGGTTCCTAGGGAAAAAAAAAAATAAAAAAAGAAGTAAAGAAAAAAAGAAGCAGATATACTAGCAGCAGTTTGTATAATCTTATGTAATGGATGCCATACAGTTCAGTAAAAAATTTATTCCATAGCTTAATTAGCAAAAGCCACTTAAGGGGCACCAATCTATTATACTTACAGTTCATTTTCTTTTGTTGCAATCCAGATTAATCTTGTTAGTTGCTTCTTCATCTAAGCTGCTGTTAATTCTCCAAGCTATCCATCATGGTCTCAGTGTTTAATACAGCGTTATCTTAATATTACATAAATTTCTATGAAATTGGGTTTTCCTTGACTTTTTTTACCAATTGAAGGAAACTTGCACGCAGCATGTTCTTTTTTTAATTTCTCAAATATTCTAATCTCTGAAAAAGCAGAGTAGAAACAGAAAGGGTCATAAACTTAGCTAGTTTTATTTCCTTGACTATCCCATTGTTTCTGATGAACAGACAATCTTTTCATTATTGTTTGTTCATCGTAACCATCAGTAATTATGAAAAGAGCTGGTCCAGACAAACTGCTGGCAGCCAGAAACAATTTAGATGTTTTGCCATGTAGACTCATTTTGTACAACACTACAGAATAATTCTGCTTCAGGTGCCAGCAGCTGCCTGGAGTTCTATATATACTAATCATTACTAAAATTTTATGAAACTGAATATTGCTAAAACTTCTGAAGCTGAAGTGAGTTGCAGCAATGCTGATGCTAGCAAAGAATAGTGAACACAAACTATGGAGCTGTACTAACAAAAATCTTAGAAAATTTAGCTATTCTTGATAGTCAGGACCAGCTTAGACACCTTTGAGACTTAGCAAGAACCTTACAAGCAAATAGAATTTCAATATAATAGTTAATGTCACAGCAATTGTCAAGAGTCTCTGATAAAAAATCACTCCCACATTTAGAAAAACACGGTTCACTTATGGATAGATGAATTCCAAATTGAGAAAATACAGAAGTGAAAACTGAAAAGCCTTATAGGAATACTATAAATTTAATTCAGTATTCATACTTTTATTATAGGGAGAGGAATTGGGTCCTGGTGCTGCAAACCAAAACCTGATAAAGCCTGTACTTGAAAAGGCTACAGCTGGAGAGCAATCAATGCCCAGCTCCCCTTATACAGGTTAGAAGTGACTGCAGTGCCTTTAATTCACGAATACTGCGATGAAAAAACAGAGAAGAAAAAATGAGGAAATGGAAAAAGAGTGATTTGATATTTGACTTTCAAACAAGATGTGAAAAGCAAGCTAAATGAGGATGGGGAAAGACTTCAACGGCTAGAGAGGATGTTAGCAGGAGATGCTGGAAAGATGAGACAGATCAGACCAGCAGTTTTAGGGAGAGGTTTGAAAGAAACATTTGGTTTCCAGTGTTTGCCTGTATCAGTATGTCTGTAGTACAGGTGAGTAGGTCACTTCTATAACATATAACATTCATATTCTGAGTATAACTTAGCATGGTTTATAAAATATTAATTCAAGAAAACATGATCAGGTAGAGATGGCAAAAACCAGCTTGAAATTCAACACTTTTTAGTCAGGCATTCAATTGTTTCCAAGCTTAGGAGGCTGCTCTTCAGTCTCCACAAAATCCTGCACAAATCTCTTTCCTCCTTTCCTTAACGCTTCGCTGAAGGATGCAAAGACTAGAATGGGCTGGCTGAGATCCGCTGAGCTTGCCCTAAGGAACGCCTAAATGACCAAGCTCCATCACTGCCACTTCGACAGAGCTGAAACACTATTTCTAGTATAAGAAGAGTGCATTAAGTGTCGCTTCGTATGAAAAAGTTGGTGAAGGGCTTTAAAAAGCGGCACAAACAGCTTCTCCGGTGTGTATGTATACGGATGCGTATGTCATGGATTTGTAAGGGGGCTCTCTGTAGAGAAGATCAAAATGCGGAGGAAATACTACGTAATCAGTCATGGGGAAGGGGTGTCGGAGAGAAAAGCCCTCCTCTAACCCGCGGGCATCCTCTAACGACGCCAAAACCTCCCCTAACAACCAAAAAAGTGCTTCGAAAATCCCCAAAATCACGAGGCGGGCGGGCCACAAAAAGCTCTGTCCCCGAGGAACGGAGCACTCGAGGACCGGAGGGGTCAGTCTCCCCTAGAGCGGCGGGAGGGAGGCAGGGCAGAACCGACGGGC
>VZTY01007446.1:2981-35432 GCA_013400935.1 Turnix velox
CTCATGTTGAGTTTGTCATCAACTGACACACCCAAGTCTTTCTCTTCAAAGCTGCACTCAAGCCACTTTCCACCCAGCCTGTATGTGTGCTTGGGATTGCTTCGACCCAGGTGCAGGACCTTGCACTTGGCCTTATTGAACTTCATGAGGTTGGCATGGGCCCACCTCTCAAGCCTGTCAAGGTCCCTCTAGATTGCATCCCTTCCTTCAGGTGAATCAACTGCACCACACTTGGTGTCTTCTGCAAACTTGCTGAGGGTGCACTCGATCCCGCTGTCGTATTTCCTACAAAGATGTTAAATAACACTGGTCCCAGTACTGATCCTTGAGGAACACCACTCGTCACTGGTTTCCACTTGGACAATGAGCCATTGACTGCAACTCTTTGAGTGCGACCATTCAACCAGCTCCTTATCCCGCAAATGCTCCATCCGTCAAACCCATTCTTTTCCAGTTGAGAGTGAGGTAGAGACAATTTAACAAAGCAAAAGCTGTGCAAGCCAGGAAAGCAAAACAAACTAGCTATTATGAAGAGAGATAACTCTATCAATATAAAGATCTATGAAACAGACTCATACTAGGAAGAATTCATTGTCATACTGGGCTGCATTACTGATAATAGCCTTGCACTAAAATAAGAAAAGCAAACTATTGCTACCTTTGCCTTGCTATTTGAATGAAACAGAAAGAAAAATAACCATATCATGCTGATGCCACTGAAGCAGAGTGCAAAAACATATGTGGCAATGCACACCTAAGTGGTTGTGATAAGCAAAAGTATATTCTAAGAAACAGAGCCCTAGTGAAAACAAGAAAATCAAAGACAACCAGGAGACATATGGTGAAGTCTCAGCCACAATAGGCTGTGTGGCCTGTGCCTCAGGTAATAAAACTGCAAGTTCAAAACAAAGTTTGTAGATACTTGAGTTTCAGTACAGTAATTTAGTTGAAAAATACACAGTACCAGTCATGAAATAGTTTAGATATGGGATTATGCAGTAAAAATTCCCAGGATTAGGTTATAGGTTTCAGTGGAAAATGAGGGGAAGTGTCAGGAGAATTAGGAAAATTAAGTGAAATTTCATGCCATCCTTGTTCTTTCCTTTCATTACTTCTGCTGTGCTTTTTAAAAAACAAGTAAAGAATCAGGCAGAAATGGCTTTCATTTTCTTTCAGGGGAAAAACCTCTTCCACTATTGATTTGTTCCCAGCCTCAGTGTCTTTCTTTCTCCACATTCAGTGGGAAGACTTTTATATCTAAGTGGATTCCCATTTTTGTTACTTATTTATTCCACCAGGCAGTACTATCCTTTGCATCCTTATAAATGCCATCCTAAATTATTCTTTCTGAAATAGTTAAAGAAATCATGCTCTGTACCAGACATGAACACCAATTTCTGCATAGCTGGCTGAAACTTTATTACAGTTAGGACGAAATTTTAAGCTTCTGCCACTGAACTAAGTGCAATAATAAGATCAGAGAATCATTGATTCAGTTATAGAACCACAGAACAAGAGAATGGCATGGATTAGAAGCGTCCTTTAAAGATCTAAAACACATCAGCCTAGTAGCGACAGATGGGATGCACCTTTCTCAAAGGGGGAAAAGGGTCTTTGTGTAAGAATTAGCAGAGCTAAAAGAAATAGATATAAAGTAAATGTTAAGGATGAAAGTGGTAAAATAACACTTGCTAGAGTTAGGCCTGTGGGTGAAATATCAATGTCTGAGGGATGGTATTCTATCCAAGAGTCAGGGCTTGCGCTGGTCTGGTCACCGAACAAGTAGCACATGTGGTCTTAAATGTCTTTCACTTTAAAAAAGAGAAAACATATTCCTTCAGAAGACAGAAAGAAAATGGGGGAAATAGAGAACTTACTGGCTGTAAAAGAAGCTAAAGTACTTGAATGAAATATAAATACTAAATTAATAAAAAGGAAAGTAAATAATATTTGCAATAAAATAGCGAAATATAGAATATATATGTGAGAAGATACTAAGCTTTCAAGATGATGGTTATATGACTGTCAGGCACTATGATAGTCCCAAACTGGAGTCAGCAACAGACAGGAACTGGATTCCAGATCTGGATTCAGGAACACACTTACTGGGATCAAAAACAGATTGACAGTCAAGAGTCCTCATGGACACAAGCAACTGAAGAAAAAAAGGACTAGTTTGATCCCTCAGATTTCATATTGAACATGATGCAGATGGGATGAGACAAGCAGCTGGTCAGTTTTGAGTCTCCCCTCCTGCCCACTCCACCCTATGGGTGCAACCCCTTTAAGCTTTTCCACTTCTGACTCTCCAACAGGCCAAATCAAAGTTAACTTACCTTAGCTTAACAGTTTAACAGCAGTAGATAAAAGCAGGAGCCTCTCTGCATACTATTTCTTGGTATTGACTGTAAATACAAGATCTTATCACTGTTAAAAGTAGTCATTGTATGAAAAATACACTCTGGATACAGGGAGTGTAGTCTTTTAGAACTCAAATGAAAGGGAAAATTAGTTTTGATCTATCTTAAACCATGACAAAATGAGTGCACAATTTTTTTCTCATCCTTTTTTGATTAGTGTACTGGCAGAAACCTTATTAGTCTTGTCATCCCTTGCCAAATTTATCTCAAACTTTCCTGATCCCATCCCTGGGATACTGCCCCAAAGGCAATATCACTATATTCTTCCCAAGATGGATGAATGCCACTGCTGAGGCATTTCCCTTTTATGTTACATTTTGAGCAGGAGGTCCTTAGTCATATTGGTCTCTTTTTTCCCTGATTTTTGCACAGGAGAATCAAGAGCTGCTGCGGTCTAAGAAAAATGTCCTTAAGTACTTCTTTATTCCCAAGTGGGTCCCACACACTACTTCTTTAAACAACTGCAAATTCACTTTCCCAAGTTTTAGGTTTTTCACCTGGCCTATATCATTCAAGATCATGAATTCCAACATGACCACTGCAGGTGAGGCTACAATTCATGTTAACCTTGGCCAGTGATTTAGTCTGCATTAGGAAGCAGCAGGTTCAGGAACACATTTGCTCTTTTAGGTCTTTTAGTCTTCTGGAGCAGTGGACTCTGCTGCTTTTCCAGCAGATCTCAATGTGACTCAAGTCCTCTAGCACTATCAGGGCTTGTGAGCTTGGTACTTCCTGCAGCTCAAATAAGAATTCTTTATCACTGTCAACCCCTTGATTGGGTGACTTGTAGTAAATGCAAAGTACATGGATTCCTTTGTTGTCTTGATCTTTAACATGAACCTATAAGTTCTCAGGCTGTGCATTGCAAATCGTAGTCACTTACTCCAGTAATAGAACCACAGAAACAATGAATTATCTAGGTTGTGATGGATCAAGTAAAACCATTAATCTAGCACTGCCAAAATAATTTCTAAACCATGTGCCTAAATACCATGTCTACCCATCTTTTAAATTCCACTCCTTCCCATGGCAGATTTGTTCCAATGTTTGACCACCCTTTCAGAGAGGAAAATTTTGCTAATATTCATCCTTGCTGCTTGAGACAAGAGGCTGCGTAGTTCTCTACAACTTTGCTTGAAGTAGTTATAGTGAGTAATAAGATCTCCCCTCATCTTCCTTTTCTCCAAACTAAACAACCTCCCTCAGCTGCTCCTTGTAAGTATTGTGCTATAGACCACTCACAAGCTTTGTTGTCCTTTATTGGACATGCTCCATAATTTCAATGTCTTTCTTGTAGTGAGGGCACCAAAACTGAGCACAGTATACAAGATGCACATGATTCATCTTATCAAATTTCACTGATAGCAGTCAGATCCTAGCTTTCCATCTGCACAGCTGGAAATCTTGATGTTTCCTCTTCTATAGTACCAGACTACTGTTGGTGTTGTCCCTTAAATAGCACTTAGAAGGTGAATGAAGTGGAATTGATTGAATAGCTTTCTCATAGATAAGGACCTAACAAACTCAAGGAGACTAATTAAACGTAAACAACAGAATTAGGATATGAAGTTGCCCCACCTAACATACATGAGGAATGTTCTAGGCATTCTTGACATCTAAGTATATAGCTACAGATATTTGGGCTTTTTATACTCTAACTAGTTGTGTAAAAATGTAACATGTGAGCAAACTAGTAATAAATATATATTTATTCGGCATTTTTGAAGGTCTGGATTGTGTGGTGGGATTTGACAGTTTCTATCTTGTGAAGACAGAACCTTCAGGGATGCTGTATTCTTTTCCATAAAAAGATGACTTTGTAGGCCTATCCAGAGATCAATATCTATCTCCATCCTCTAAGTTATAAAATACTGTTGGAATATTTAACTATAAGGCAGTTTCCTGAATTGTAAAAGAAAACTCGAACAGATAAATAGTCAGACATATCTTGTGATTTTTGCATTTCCCTCAGATGTTTGTAGCCATCTTTTCAGCCCTTACAAGCAAAACATCCTGAGCTGCATGTGCTCTGTTGAAATATGCATGCTATGGCAAGAACAAGTCTTTTGGGAATGCTGTAATCTTCACTGAGTGAATCACATGTGGTTCTCTTACAGATACACTGCCAAAATAAACAATAGGGAGAAGTAAATCCTTCACCAATGTCATACAGAACCAGAAACATGGACAGCTGAGAAAGCCATGTTAAATATGTTTATGATTGAATTTAATGTTTATAAAAGATATTGAAACAGTAGCTCTAGAGACTGATGCTTTTTATTCAGCCACACCAGGGGGAGAGCCTGTTACACTGAACTGACAGCAGCAGATGGACATTTATTTTTCCTAAGAAAGCATAGGAAGATCATACCCAAGGGTAATGGTGCTACAGAACTAGATGCTATAGCATCTAATAAACACCAGCAGACATAACATGACCTATAAATCCTGTAGTTGCAATCAGTGGGGGAGGAATAGTAACTGTAAATGTGCTTTCTTTCCTTAACAGTATGACCCAGTCTGTATCAATATACACTCTACAGCTGACTGTTACTCTTAGTAGACTGAACTTTTCCATTCAGAGTAATTTTGGTAGCTACAGATAATCATAAGTGGCTAACCCTGCTGTTGTCTGTGCAAGCTCTTCATTAAGCAGATCTCTTAATTTACTTCCCCCTTAATGTATGTAAGTTTGCCTTGTCAGACTTTGTCTTGGTAAAGGCATGTTATGTGAAACTCTCTGTAACAGAAGTCAAAACAACAGCGTAACAGGTGCAAAACACACTAGTCTTGGTGTTTGCCCCTTTTTGTAGTTCCTAAGCATCTGTCGATCATCATGGACTACCCTACATAAAATCCCAGGTGCCAGCTTTGTGGAAGAACTCAAATAAGTGGAATATCTGCAGGCACAAGGTGTAAAATGTGGGAAGATACAAAGGTATAAAAAGAAATTACAGTGGAGGGGAGATTAATGTAGAGATGTAGGCCAGGTCAGTCACAGGATAATTGGTACCTTTTTTTTACCATCAAAAAGACAAACCAACTCAATGATACCTTGAGCTACCTTCTTCAACTTCACAGAATGTCTTTCTTCACAGAACAGAAGAGTGAATTTACACTTCATGCATGATGGGTTATTTGTGATGGGAAGAAAAGATCAAAAGAGTATTGCTGATTGTCCTGGCTCTGGTGGGGATAGGGTTAGTTCTTTCTGCAGATACAGATATCCCATCACTACCCAAGCCATGCCTACACATAGCTAGAGCTATAGACCCAGGCGGAAGGGTGGCCAGGGAATAGACCCAGGCAGAAGGGTGGGCAGGGAATGGGGGTTGGCTCAGCGCAGGAACTGGGGGTGGTGGTGTGTATAGGTCAGGAGCAGTTGGCAGCTGCATGTGGTATTGTATTGCGTCTGTACATTCCCTCACTCCTGTTATTATTGTTCTTTTTTTGTTGCCGTTGTCAGCAGGTGTTGGCTCTGGAAAAGCATAGTAGTTGAAAGAAAATTCTTAAATTTGAACTTTTGTTAATAATAAAAATGTAATTTTAATAGTCACAAGAATGTGATTTCCCTCCCTATATTTTCTTAAGTAATTGAGGAATTTGTGGTTACTGATACATATAAATAAAAATACAGCGAGTTACAGTATTACTACTCTGTTCAATTCTCAAAGCCTTTTTTTTTTTATCTTAACATCACACACTGCTTAAAAGAAGAATAATCTTAATACAGAAAACAGGAATTTTAATATCTTTCATAGCAATATGCTTTCAAGCTACTGTTTTATATATTATTATTCCTATATTATCATTTGCAATTGCCCTTTCAGAGTCCTTTGCATTTGTAGCAACTCTAAAAGCTTGTCTTGTGGCACTGTTTATATAAGGAGAAATGTAAAACTGTTGGAGGGGGGGGATGGACCTGGAGTAACGATGCAATCTCAATATGAGTATGATTGTTCTCATTTATTGCTAGTTTCACGTAGTTTATATAGATGGCACACGGCATAAACAATCTTATGATTGGATAACTGATGCTGACCATGTGTCTCAAGCCTGCAGCTAATTGGTTAACTGGATCGGTCCATGCTGGGCAGTACTTCTTCAATTCCCAGATAAGGTGCCGCTTTATTTACATAACTTTACTTGTTTACCACCTTGTTCCCAGGCTCAAGGAGAGAGCAAGGTCACTATGCAGCCTGCAGCTAAGGCTTCACTACTTAAGCTAACAAAAAGCTTCACTACTTATGCTAACAGTGCTACTCCTTGGGTTCTTCAAGCTCAAATGCTAGGTTGTTCAAGATGTGTCTTTTGCCTACCAACCATTTTCCCACATAGAATTACTATTTTTATTTCCACAGGAGAAATAACAAGCTTTGTTTGTGTCCTGACTCTATTGCATGGAACCTGTTACTCCAGATCTGTTAGGAGAAATAGGTATTTCAGCTTCCATCTTAACTTCTGAGTGAAAACTCAGGGCCTCCAACACAAACTGTTGTCCTCTCTGGACATGCATTTTGGAACGCATGATCTAAAATAAGATTTAGGGGTATGCTGAAAATAAAAAAACTTTCTACAATGTTAAAAGCTATTAGGTTTATGTGAACATCAATGTGAGATACATTTTAATTAAATTTTGAGGGACAGAAGTTCATTGATGTTTTATTTCCATGACCCTTCACATAAAATATGCTAGAGTTGTTATTATTGTAATAAAAATAATTTGATCTGCAAAACCAAGAAGGAGATGAAATGAAGTGTTATGTACTTTATGGAATTGATAATCAGTGGAGTTCAGTAATGGTTGGTTTCTTACGGCTCTTGAGCTATCAGTATCATGCCCAACCTCTTTTCTTGTGGTTGAAAATTTTCACACCGATTTCACAAAACATTGATTCATATAAACAGATCTTGAGTAGAAGCAGTTATTGAATAAATCTTAGGAGCTCGGATCCAGCAATTAAATATGTTTCTCATTCTCCTGTATGCACTTATCCTTTGGTGTTTATAGCATGCAAAAATTCTTTGCTTTCTGCACACTGGTCTGATGCTAAAAAGAGTGAACATACAGAAATAGCACAATATCTCTGGAAAATATCTTTAAAAATTTGCACACCTATTGACCAAGACACATGACAAGGAAGCATCAACAAAACACTAATGGGAAAAAAGATAATTTCCCCCTGAGAAAGTAAGTCACACTTTTAAAGGAAACTGAATTATGTCTGTGGGCAGGGACAGAACTGCTGGCAGCACTTGAGTAAATGTGGTTGAAAGAAGCTAATGATTCCCAAGAATAGAAATATTAGACTGCTTGTACTAACATAAATTATATTTGCAATTTGATGAATCTGTTCTTGAAATTTGTAACAGTAATACAGAAGAAACGAAGAGTGGGAGCCAAATCCAGGCAGGTATTTGGCTGACAAGACACTGGCTTCCAATAATTTTTGAAACATTACTTCATTTCAAACAGCCAGGAAATACATGCAATTCCAAAAAAAGTCTATTTGCTACAAATTTGAGTCTGAGTTGAATATAGTGTGTAAATATAAAGTGTGGGAGAATGGCTACGTAACAAAGTAGACATGAAGGAGCTATGCTGATTTAACTAAAGTTCTCATGGGAAAGGCAAAGATAACACGTCCTTGAATCCAGCTGTGTTACAATAACAAGGTGCCACAGTTAGATACAGCAATAATTGCAGAGGGGACGGGATAAGCAAATGTACCTTTTACTTGCCAACCAATAAGATATTGCCTGGTGTGCTTACTAATGAGTGGACTGTATATAATACTGTGAAAACCCCAATAAATCGAAGCTTGCTTATTATCAATCATATTGATTGTCCGCATCTTCCTGCGCGCGACAATAAAGCATTGCTGTGGATACTCGATGGCAAATGTAAATGAACATTGCATATTCTTTCAAGCACAAAACCAGCATGTCATGGAATTTGAATCATCCAGTGATATTTTTAGTGCTATAATGAGTAGGATTTTAAGAGTAGTATTGCAGTTTTGCAGATGACACCAAGCTGAGTGGTACATTTGATGAGGCAAAGGGATGGGATGTCATCTGGAGTGACATGGACAGGCTGGAGAACTAGACTCATGCAAACCTCATGAAGTTCAACTATGATAAGTGCAGGGTGCTGGACTTGGGCTGGGACAACCCTTGTCACCAATACAGACTGGGAGAAGTGTAATATAGAGCATTTCCTTAGTTTTTCTGATCTCTTTAGTCTATTAAATACCTTCTGTCATTGACTTTTTCAGATAAGAAATAAACAAAATCCTGATAAAACGCTCATGAAAAATAATATAAAAGTAAGCTTGAGTTTATTTCACTGGCTAGTAAAACTGTCCAAAAAGTTATTAGGGAAAAGGGCATAAATGTTTTTTTTTGTAGATGCAGGAACACTTAGGATATAGTACTGGAATTTCATACTTCTAAGTTTCTGTACCATCTCCTTCCTTTAGCCCACAACATGATGATGAATGCATCATTTGGTGTATTGGTCCCCACCAGCATGCTTGAGGCATAGTACAAGTAACACTGGAAATGCTGAGAGAAGCTCACACAAAGTTAGAGAAATTGTGAAGTGTCCTGATTTGAGGTAAAATAGAGCAAATTTTCTAGTCTTTAACTTCACATTTTAGCTAGGCATTTTTTGTCTGATTAAACTCTGAAATTAACAGCACATTGTTCAGAAACTGTTCACTCAGACTGATAAGAACTGAATGCTGACATGAATCTCTTTATACAGTCTCCTACAAGATGCCTCAGAGAAAATAAAACGCTATTTTACAGTTTGCCCTGCAGTGCTTGAATCAACCTGCACCTTCTGCCTCACCTCTGTTGGTGGCTGTGCTGGTTTGAGGTAAAATAGACAAATTTTCTAGTCTGTAACTTCACTTTTTAACTAGGCCTCTACTGAGCTGACATGAAAACCCAACAAAATTACAGCAAACCAAACCCACAAGAACTAGACAGCCATTTTAAAGATTTTTTCCTGTTGCATAATACTTTACTTTGAACATTACATGGTAAGTAATTTAGACCTTCTTATGCTTGAACTGCAGAAAACTTTATGTTATTTTTTGTTGTTATTGATAGCTATAAAATAATTTTGCTATTTTTCTCTTTATGACGTATGGTATTTGGAAAAGAGAATCATAGAATCACAGAATAGGAAGGTACACTCAAAAGTTATCTAGTCCAATTCCCCTGCAATAAGAGCGGTCCTCCTGTACTAGATCAGATTGCTAAGAACTTCATCAAGCCTGGTTTTGAATGCCTCCAGGGATGAGGCTTCCACATCTCTCTGAGCAATGCCTTCGAGTGCCTCACCACTCTGATGGTGAAGTATTTCTTTCTAATGTCTAATCTAAACCTTCCCTGCTCTAATTTACAATCATTGTCTTTCATCCTATCACTACATGCCCTTGCAGACGGTGGCTCATCAGCTTTTCTGTAGGCCGCCTTCATGTATTGGTTGGCCACTATGAAGTGTACCCAGAGCCTTCTCTTCTCCAGGTGGGACAGTCCCAACTCTCTCAGCCTGTCCTCGTGGAGGAGGTGCTCCAGCTCCCGTAATTATCCTCATGGCCTTATCTAGACCCTTTCCAACATGTCCATTTCTTCTTGTGCTGAGGGCACCCTAGCTGGATGCAGTACTCCAGATAGGGTCTCACCAGAACAGAGTAGAAGGGCAGAATCAACTCTCCTAATATCCTGGCTACTGCTCTTGTGATGCAGCCCAGGATATGCTTGGCCTTCTGGGCTGCGAGCACACACTGTTGCCTCAAGTCCAGCTTTTCATTCATCAGCACCCTCAAATCCTTTTCAGCATGGCTGCACTTGTACTTGTTGAACTTCATGAGGTTTCCACGGACCCACCTCTTACGGGTCTCTTTGATGTCATCTCATCCCTTCAGTGTTTAGACTACACCACTCAGCTTGGTGTTATCCACAAAACTTGATGATGGTGCACCAGCTTCACTGTCAATATCATCTATGAAGATATTAAGGAGCACTGGTTCCAGCACCAGTCATTGAGGGACGCTGCTTGTCAACCTTCTCCATTCAGAAGTTGAGACGAGATGAATATTAACATCACATTTCCCACACTCTACATATGAACCTAACAGTCCACCATGCCCAAAAATGCATTTCCAGCTCCACACCCTGATTCTAGGAGTTAATTCTGAGAGGCACCACTCAAGAGATATTCACATCACAACTTTCCATATCTGAGAAATGCCACTAAATTCTATGGCAGGTACATTAAGAATCTGGGTTTTACTTTTCTTACCTTTCTCCTTCTGCAACTACATGTAAAATTTTCTGATTGAATTTGCATTGCTAGAAATATATATTGATTTTCATGTAAGTGCTTGTGTAATTTCATCTATCAAACACAAATGTCTCCTTTCTCTGGAAATGATAGAACCAAATATAAAAAGTGGTTACAAACAAATCTCATGGACTTTATGTATTTATCAAAAAGCTACAAAGTCTGGTTTGAATTTCAGCCTGAAAGAGCAAACTGCCAAATGAAAGGAAGGAGGCTTATTAGTGTGCTTCAGACAGGAACATTCTGGCAGATACCTCAGATTTCTTAAGTGAGACTTACATTGTACAAACTGATCAAAAGCATATTCATGTGGTTCCACATGCATGGGTGCTTGCTGAATGGGACTCTAGAATGCGAATTTTCCTTGCATCTTGCTTACATTATTTCTTCCATAAATTCTCCCAGATGATCTGTCAACATGTGTTGTCTTTTTGGAAATTCTCTCTCCCAGCTCCTCTCCCCTTTACTCTGTAAACTAACAAGGTCTTCAGCGGTTCATGGTAAATTTATGTCTTTTAGCATCATCTTTGGACAACTTCTCAAACATTAACATGCAGCACCCTCCAGCATATTGCCCAGTTTCTTAATACAGATCAGATCGTGATGTGGTTAAGCATTCATGACTCTGATTCTATGACTTTCCTTTAAATCAAAGGAAAGATCAGTTAATACTGGCCTTTAGATGAGATGTTCTTTTCTTGCTCTTATGCCTCTCTTGAATAGCTGCAGATTTAAAATTGTTGTGTTTGAGTTGTTTTCACAGCCCCTTCCAAGAATTCCAGCTGCTGCTACTGCTATGAAGGCAGGTAAATTGCTTTTCTCCAACAATGTTAATTTGAGTTATGAGTCTGTTAAATGCCAAATTTTATCAAATTTTCATAAACCACAATTAAAGTCACACTTCTGTCTGAAGTGCAATAAAGTTGTTCATGTAAGTATTTACATTATGTTGATGTTGGATTATCATTGTGAAAACCTTCTAGACTGTAAGGACATGTGAATCTTCTGAACCCTAAAGAACCACAAACATATCAATAATAACGTACACAGATTTTTTTTCACATAATAATTTTTAAAAGCATCATAGTCAGTTCTGGGATTGTTTATCTTGCCAATTTTGGTTTAAATTGTTTATCTTCAGCAATGTAATTTAGTCATTAATGAATTTCTTGAGTAAATCATGAAAAATGATAGCATAGAGTCATAGCATGTTTTGGGTTGGAAGGGACCTTAAAGATCATCTAGTTCCAACACCCCTCCCACTACATCAAGTTGCTCAATGTCTCATCCAACCTGGCCTTTCTTAACAATAAACTTCAAGGATTCAGATGAAGAGAGAGGCTAAGTTCAGGGAAAAGGGAGCAGAAAACCCCCAAATATTTACCTCACAATTCTATCAAAGACAAGAAACCTTTGCAACCATAAGTGTCTTTACAATATTCTGGAAATTAAATTAAATCTATTTGATACTGGACCAAGAGCTAGTAAAATCCAGGGTCTACACAAAGAATACTCATAAATATTTTCACAAGCCACCAGTAAAAAGCAACTCAACACACACAAAGTACGAGTAGGCATATGTTTTACTCTTTCAACAAAAAAATTTTCACAGAAGCTGTTGCTTTATTCTATGGAGAATTTATTCTCAACAATTGCCTTATCTTCAAGATTGTAATTGAACTTGAAATAAGCAGTAGGAATGTTCAGTGAAGAGCAAGGTATCTGCCAGAACGTACCTATCAGAAACATCCTAAATTATGCCTTCTTATTCATCTGTGCCAGCAAAAACTAGTTGACTCTTAAAGATGTGGGTTATGACTAAGTAATTCTATGAAATCTTTCTCTACACCTCACTTAACTGTAAAGAGCAGAGTTACTAGTCAGAATTACTAATTCTACAGTCTGTTCTATAATATCATCTATTTTATATCTGTTGATGGTTTTGGCAGGAAAATTTCATAGTTTGCAATAGTTGAACTATCAAAGTGCATTTATAGTCAAATGTGCTAATTTTTCTGGAATTAAAAAAAAACCCCAAACAAAAAAACTAAACAACCAAAAAACCCGTGAAAATTCCAGGGATTTATTGCTACTTATTTAGTACTGTCAGTTGTCACAAAAACTTAAAGTTGTTCTGACTGTCTCAAATATTAGTAACATATCCTCATAAAAGAGGTTAAGGCTTCTCTCCTTTATCATATGTAGAATAAGAACAGGTTTAAGGTACAGAATGAATTCTTGGAGAAGTTTCATAAGGGAAGGAGAATACTGAAGGGATTGGTTTGCTCCTAGCTGACAGTTCGGTGAGCTTTTTGAGTAGTGAAGGGAAAGGCATCTACCTTGTGCCCAGTCCTTTTATACACTAATCTTCCCTCCTATTTTACCTTATTTTTCAGGTGGAGTGAAGGAGGCAAGAGGAAGCCAAAGGCAGTCCCACATCACGAGTGGAGGACTGTGGAAGAGAAATGGAAGTGAGCTTCTGCTGGCGATAAGCAGATGGCTTTACAGGCAGAAAGAGGAATCAGTGATTGGGAAAGTAGGCAGTTCTCAAGCTAGCAGCCTCCATCTCTGGTATCATGAACTGGCAAGCACTTTGCGTCCTGCCCATTTTGCCAGTGCTTAAAGCCAGCCTTCTCTGGACCATAGCTTGACACCCAGATGCAAAGCTTAAATTACATAGGGAAAGCTTGAATAGTGCATACTTTTAAGTCTGCTTGCAAATGTGTGATTTCTTCTGAACAAAACGGAAGCAATTTAGTTATGTACATGCCTCTGCATTTAGTGTAGTTATCGTGGTTATATTTTTGTCTATCTGTAGATTTATAAATAGCTGCATCCACAGAGCAACAAATGGTAACTCTAATCAGTGAAACAAGAAAGAATAGGAGTAAGTGTGGTGTGCAAAGCAGTAAAACCTTTATGCCATTCTAATTAGCTGATAACTATTTTTAAATGCATAAATATAGCTATACTGTTAAAACTGACCCTCATTCTGTGGAGATACAGAGACCGCATTTGCTAAGCTCTGCAGATGCAGATCAACCTTGGGAGAAAGACATAATGGTACTTGTTGGAATGGTGATCAAAGACACTTAATTGAACTACAGTGTGGTTTAGGTAGCAGCTTATTAGCAAGCAGTAATTTTCTATTCTAGAGTTATACTTATCAGTTACTTTTCCCACAATAAAATCTACTGACAAAAGATAAATGCTTTCTACAGAAATACCAGGTGTCCTTGTTTCTGTTAGATCTTGTTCTCGGCACAGTTTACTGCTCCCACGGCTTTATACCAAGAAGTATTATGATTCACCTACACCAAACCTAAAGGGTGATCTAATTGTCAGATTATACCAAATTGCAAATGGTTTTGCAAAAGCATTGAGAATATAACATAAGAAGGAAAACTAAATCCTCAGAATGAACTGGTGTGTTTCCTATGCTTAATGTAAGAAAGGCTCTCACGGCTCTGTAATGAACCAAAAATTATGAAAGAATCCCAGTAGCATTCATATTTCTCATCCTATGTTTTTCCAGGAGTATTAATTTTGTGCAGTATCTTATTAATAAGGAATTGTTCTAATCCAAAGCAAAATCTGTCCATTGTAAATCACAATGTAGTGTACCGAGATTATCATATTAAGAGACCTGCAAAATTTTGAAAAGTGAAAAATGAAACAGATAACAAATTGAAAAACATTACTTGAACAGAAGCACTAGGTTTTTTCAAAAAATTATTATTGCTGGTTGAAAAAAACCAGCAGTGAGTATGTTTTAGTTTTATTTCAGTCAAGTATTGAAGACAAGGATGAGTGTATCTGTTTGTGTTTTCACACAGTGGCAAGGGAGCAACTTAAATGCCTGTATGTTAATGGGCAGAGAATGGGGAACAAGCAGGAAGAGTTGCAGATGTGTGCATACATACATGGCTATGATGTCATTGGTCTCATAGTGACATGGTGGTACTTATGACTGGACCTGCACCTTAGCTGGGGCAGCCCCAGGCAGCGATACAGGCTGGGTGGAGAGTGTCTTGAGTGCAGCCACAAAGAGGAGGATTTAGAGGTGACAGTGGATGAAAAACTCAGCATGTTGGTTTCCTCCAATCACCTCAGCATCATTTTTCATGTGACTAAGTACAGCCTTCAGGAGTATGTGCTCCATGATCTTGCCAGGCAGAGGGGAGACTGACTGTCCTGTAGTTCCCTGCACCTTCTTTTTTCCCTTCTCAAAAATGGGGGTTATGTTTCTCCAGTTCCAGTCAGTAGAAAAATAAAAAAACAGGTATGAGCTGGAGTAAAGAGGTACTGTATGTAAGAAGGCAAAGTGATGGGTGTTGTTGGGGTAAAACCTGTAGGGAAAGAGATTAACAGGAAGATTGTGACCTACCCATCCTGCAAAGATAACCAAAAATTGCATGGCTGATTCATAATTTTTCAATATTACTTCATACAATCATTTTGGCAAAGCAAAGGTGTCCTGGTTTTGGGCCCAAAATTAGTTCAGAAGAATTCCAAACTACTAAAGGAACCCCCCAGTGACAGATGGCCCTCCCTCCTCTCTCTGAAGAGAGGAGAGGAAGGAAGGAGGAGATTTATGAGTTCAGAAGAATTCCAAACTACTTTAATAGATAATGAAACAATAGACAAAATCAAAAGGAAAAGACAAAAAGGTATACAATATTTACAAGACCGAATCCAGCTCCCGGGATGATGATCACGTTTCCACATGGGCAGGCCGAGGAGAGAAGGCCTGCGGAGAGAAGGGTCTGAAGAGCGCAGGGCCGGGGAGGGAACGGCCGAGGAGGGAAGAGAGAGGGACTGACCCTTCGATCCCTCAGTTTTTATATTGAGCATGGGGCAGATGGGATGGAATACTCCCATTGGTCACATGTTACATCCATCAATGTAGAACCCTCCCCTTGCGGTTTCTCTCTTTCCTCTTNCCTCCCCGGTGGGGTGGCTGACAAACATTCTGACCTAGACAGAAGAGGCCTAGCTGAAAAATAAAGCCACAAACTAGAAAATCCACCCCATTCTACCTCAAACCAGGACAAAAGGCAAAGAGACAGAAACTGAGACTCACTACATGAGTTCCCAAAAGTTATACAACAACTATTTGAAGCCTGGGATATCAGAAAGGGATTGTACAGATTATATAAAACAGGTTTTAACCATTAAGCACCAACAGTTGCCAGCTGTGCATTTAAACATCTAACATGCTTACAAGGATAAAAATATCAGGCAACACATTTTGATTCTTCTCCCCTTTGAAAACAGGAGGAAGTAGTACTTCTCTACACAAATTCAGAAAAACATAAACCATGGACAGGCATTTTTAGCCATATTTTTGCATGCAAGATACACTTTGGTGTGATTAAATGGATGTACAATATCTAATTGATATAGAACATCTAATTTTGTTATTCTGTTTTTGTGAATTCTAGGAATCATGTTTCTGTTAGCAACATAACTTTTATTTAATTATCAATTTTTTAAACAACTTTTACTTTCTGAGTTTTTGAGCTTAAGTGGACATTTTGTACCTAATTGTTCTTTTATCTTTTTTCTCCATTTCATTGTAGTCATTGTTTTTCTCTAGAGAGGAACAAACACTCTGCCAAAAGAAGCAGCTCTAAAGCTTCAATGAAGTTTCTGAATAGTGACTATAATTGATTTTTAAATAGTCCAATTTCTTGTAGAGACATTGTATCTCTTCTAGTATCACAGTGTTTGACATCACAGCCAGTCAAAATCATCTCACATATGAGGAATGAACAGCCTCCGAATCACCACTGGCAGCCTGCAGAACCGTGGTGCTTTCCACATGGATGACAGGAGAAAAAAACACTTTCTCCTATATAGGACATCTATTTATGAGTAATGTCTATTCTTTCAAAACTCAGGAAGACCTCAACAGCAGGTTTTCAAGGCAGATTATGCAGTCATCTACTTCATATTCAGGTGAAAAATCTAGTGCAAACCAGTAGAACGTGAGACCTAAAGCTCAGCTTTTTAAGTCATGTCTCTGCTTCTAGGCAAATGCGTGCCTAGAATAAGACAAAGGGAAAATGTTTTATACTGGAATCGTAGATATTTAGATTAGATATTAGGAAGAAATTCTTTATTGTGAGAGTGGTGAGGCACTGGTAAAGATTTGCCCCATCCCTGGAATTGCTCAAGGCCAGGGTGGATGGAATTTTCAGCAACCTGGTCTAGTGAGAGGTGTTCATGCCAATGGCAAGAAGGTTAGAACCAGATAAGCTTTGATACAACCCAAAATATTCTATAATTCTGTGGAAGTTACAGGATTGCAAAGTTTATTCCAAACCCAAAATGGAGCTCTGTGAAACTCTATTCAGTAAACTTTTGTGTAAACTGGCGCCTGTTCAGAAGTTACTCAAAGAGATACAAGTACACTGTTAATTTAATGCTAAGTTTTGAAGAAAGATTGTAACATTTCATCAGTGCTATCAGTTTTTCTGTTACTCACACTTCTTACCCCTAAATATTTAAAAAATTTTCTCAAATTCTGTTTTTGTTACATCCTCATTTTTTCCTACAACACTGATGGTTTAAGGATACTTTCTTTCTCACCATAATCTGAAAAGTCTTTACTTAAGGTTACTTTCTAACCAGTTAGTCCTATCCTAAATTAATGCTGCCTATAAGTACCTCATGAAGTTTATATACCATAATGAATTTCATCCTTATTTCCCATACTTTATTTCAAAGTTGTCAATATGATTTTGAGTTCTGAAGTCTTTTACCAATGCAGTTGATACCTGACTTTGTCTTCTGTATCACATTTATTAAGTGAACTCTTTCTTCTCACATCCACTTACATAAAAGTACCAATGGTGCTTCTGCACACCATCTCACTCTTGTTGTTATTAGACTACCAGTTCCCACTCCATCGGAGTCTTGCCTTGTTTTTTAAATGTTGAAAACATTTGAGAGAGGTGATTCTGCCCCTCCACTGCCTTGAGACTACATCTGGTACATCTCGTATCCTGTGTAGATCTGTTGGAGATGGTCCAGAGTAGGGCAGCGAAAATGATGTGAGAGCTGCAGCACCTCTCCTGTGTGTACAGACTGAGAGAGCTGTGGTTGTTCAGCCTGGAGAAGAGAAGGTTCCAGGAACAGCTTGAAGCAGCCGCCCCGTACCCCGTACTTAGAAGGGTCCTACTAGAAAGTTAAAGAGGGACTTGTTATGAGGACATCTAGTGATAGGAGGGGGTAATGGCTTCAAACTAGGAGGGTAAATTTAAATAAGATAGTAGGAAGAAATTTTTCACTCTGAGGAAGGCGAAGCACTGGAAAATGCTGCCCAAGTAAATTGTCGATTGGCAGTTCCTGGAGATGTTAAAGGACAGGTTGGACAGGGCTTTGAGCAACCTGATCTTGCTGGAGATATATCTACCCAAAGTGAGGAAGCTGGGTCTTGGTGATCTTTAGTGTCCTTTCTGAGATTCTGTGAATACAAAAGAATTCTAAATAACTGGTTTTTAATAATAGATGTTGTTCTTCTGTTTGATTGCTAGTGACTTGTGAAAAGCCAATAACTTTTAACCTTTTAACCTGATTCTATACTGTCAATAAGCCAAGAAACTTCAATAAGCTCAAAAATACGATTTTAAATAACTATTTTTTGAAACACTATTTAAAATAGTGCAGGGCTTAAAACAATAAATTATCACTCTGTCCCATAATATAATTTATATATATGAAGTTACTGAAATAATTATTTTGATTTTTTTATGTCTTTCTCACTCACTGATGGTACTTTTTTGTTTGTCATTCAGTAATAGCAATTAAGACTACCTGAAAATGCGAACAACTACATTTCTTCTGGAATGGTTAGGAGGTATAGTGGTATTTGCGAAAAAAAGTTGTAAGATCTAATAATTTTCATTTGAAGCATCTACCTTTTTTCTAGCGGCAATAGAATATAAGAGATATTACTGTCTTTGTCATTCACAAAAATAACTATTTTTTTTACAGTTATGGTTTCTAACAATATACACTGCTGCTTCTGTATGCAGTTGCATAAAATATATAGCTATAGTTTCATATCCTTTTTAGAATGAGTGCCGAAGAAGAAATATTTTGGCCTCTAGTTTAGTTTCTGTCTAGCACACCAACCAGCACAGATTCCAAATATAAAATACCAATTGATTTAGTTTGCTGTCACTCACAATTTTAATAAGTGAGAAAGTTCACATGTGGGTGGCTCACATGCTATGGAGTTCTCAGGCAACAAGAAAGAACAGATTGCCCTCATCTATTTCCTAAAAAGAAGTATAGTACAAAATTTTTTTCCTTTAAGTCCAAATGTTCCTTAGAAATAAGTCCTCCCTTCATCCTTTAATTTAAGAAACAAAGTCATGAAGGATTTTCTACCAGAACACACTATGCTGATTCATATGTGTTATCACCTACTTATTTCAAGGTATAATTCAGTGTAATGTTCGCAAAATGTTCCTCAGGGAAAGCAGCTTTATATGCATTCAAGAAAGAGAGAGAGATACATACATACAAGGAGAATTAAAGGGCAAAGATTCTAATGTCCTTGAGCAAATGCATTATTTTTTATTGCTCTGTTCTCTTTCAGTCTGAATCAGTTTCTTTAGGATCACAGACAAAACTTAGCTTGGTCAAGAGCAGAGAAAGAACATAAGGGTAGAAGAGAAAGATTGCTTTATTCTAAGCTACTTCCTAGTCTTCTGTATTTGACAGCTGAAAAGTTAAGTATATAGCAGTCATTGTCTTTAAATTAAGTGGTAATGAATGCAGATTTCCATAAAGATTCCACAAGTTAGTCATTACAGTTTTATTGCAATTGGAAATGGTGAAATAAGCTCTTTCTCTGCTGTCCCATACATGTAATTGATGAGTTAATCTGTTTCCAGCACTCTCGTATCTTTAATATTTCTCCATCAGTGCTATGAAAATTAATAGGATGAAAAAATGTATAAAATCGTATTCCCCATGAAACCACTGTTCACTGCCTGTGATGCATATCTGTTTTATTTCCCTTTAGTGTGGTGTCACCATCTTTTTTTCCCTGTTTTTTCCTTTTTCTCATGTTTCTGTTCTTCTTCTTTTTCTCTTTTTCTTTCTTTTTCTTTCTCACTTTTCTTTTTCTTTTTCCTTTACTTTTTCTTTTTTCCTTTTCCTTTCTCTTTTTCTTTTTGTTTTCCTTTTCTTTTTCTTTTCCTTTTTCCTTTTCTTCTTTTTCTTTTTTTTCTTTCTCTTTCCTTTTCTTTTCCTTTTTCTTTTTCTTCTTTTTCTTTTTCTTTTCCTCTTTCTTCTTTTTCTTTTCCTTTTTCTTTTTTAAGGGACTTCCCTTCCCTTCTTCTTTCCATTTCCTCTTTCCTCAGTGACATTTTTAGACCAGGCATTTTGTGATATCTTTAGTTTCACAATACTAGCATTCTGGCAACAGAATTAAAAGCAAACTCACAAGAAGAGCTGCACTGCAGTCAGGGACATCAGCAGAGGTTTTACATGGGTTCCTTTTCTTATGAATATTTACAAATAAATAAATGTAATTTAAAAGATTGTAAAATTTTTTGTCTCTCATGTGATTTCTGTTGAGATTCATTTCGTTTTATGAAACCTGTGCTTCATAGCATTGCTCTGGAATTCAGTCAAGTGATAAAACCAGAATGAAAGGAAACTGATGTTCTGCGGCAGACTGTGGTTGTATGAGATGTAGGGAGACTCTCACAGAATAAGGAAGAAATAATTCTCACAGAGACATTTGGAAAAGTGACCTTTCTTGCCACTTTTTGGCAAGAACATCATCATAATTTGTACAAGGGATCATCCTGCTGACTGCAGGGTTGTTTGGTTCTTTGGTAAGGGTGATTTTTAATTTTAATTGTTGTGCACTATAAAGTATTACTTCGAGAATAGAAGTAGCTCTGTGCGGACATCCACAACACACCTGGATGCAACCCATGCAACCTGCTCCCTCTGACAGTCTGACAGAATAGTTGGATTAGGTGATCTCCAGAGGTCCTCCAGAGGTCCTCCAGAGGTCCTCCAGAGGTCAACCCCTTTCTGCAACCAGCCTAAAGCAGACTAAGAGATGCATCCTCATTTAATATCCAGGAAGGTAGGGAAATAAAATACTCTACAGAGGAAGGGGTGAGTCAGGGCTGTTTGAACCTGCCATAGCTAATTTTCTTCAAAGCGGTGATATTTTACCTTAATAATTTTTCTAAGATCAGTAAGAAATGTATGAGAAATTAATTTGTCTGACCTGCAGGGCTATTTGCATCTGAAAGTTTTACTCCATCTATATCTGCAGGCCATGTTAAATTCTTAATCTAAATGCATTTATATTTTAAAAATCTAAATGTAAATGCAGTTAAGAAACACCTTATTCAAGTAACATCTAACAGCTTTTTTTCTCTTATCGCATATTGACACTGTGAAGCTGTTCTTGTGGCAGTTAGGTTTAATTAGTATTGTTCCATTGGTTGTTTTTCAGCTACACAAGATGTTGATGGCACCCTCTCCTTCCTCCTGTTTTCTATCAAAAAGGAGAAATTTTGAAGAAAATTGATTTTAGTTGGTTTATTTGGTTACTGGAAAAGATGTAATTTTCTGGTATGCACTGTAAGGTAAGAAAATAAGAAATAATAAAATGCATCTACCTTTCCAGAGATCTATTTAGTCTGGGGGAAAATTGAACTATTCAATATATATACATATAAATTTCACAAAATCCTACTTGACTCAGAAAGAGGTATGAAGACACTCAACAAGATACCATATCTCTTACTTTTTCTCTCCATATGTATTCCCCTGGAAAATGGACATAAACTGTCTAGTGATTTTAGGAATAGATGAAGAGAAAGAAAGTGCAAAAATTAAGTTTGGAAACAGACAGTGCTCACTGGCAGAAGCCAAATTTATATCTGTTTTGCTACCAATGTGCTGATGCAATCTTACTGCAGTTTCCTTACAGAAGACACTCATAGAAGATATAATCATTGGAAATGCCAGGCTGAAGTAATAACAGTGGAACTGACATTTATATCTAGATAAATCTATTCAAAGCATTGCAGCTATGGCTCAGGCAATAGAATAAAATTTAAAAATGTAAATCCAATGTCTGTGATGCTTTTTCTACCTCTGGAGGGTTTCAAGCTGCCATACAAAGAAACAGCTTAAAACTGGACATATTGGTCACCTAAGCCTACGCCTGGCTGGGTAAGATGATTACGCCTGAAGATAAAGAGCTGGAATCTGTGCTTATCTAACCAGTGAGAATTATATCAGGATTTATGTCCATTATATAGACAGCAGAATATTTCCTACCTTCAGGTTTACTTACAAAGTCACTGGGCTTCTGCTTGTGTAGGTGAAGAGTCAAAACAAGTCAGCATCAGCAAGGTTAAAATTAGCATAATTGATGCATCTACATAGATAATATATTAGGCATGAAGTTTGTTATTGTTTTCTTCTCCAGAGGAGTTATTTTAATAATCATGCTGTGTATGTTGTAAAGTCTAAAAATTCCCATTTTCTTGTGATTTTAGTGAGCATTCAGGTGTAATAACAGCACTGCTGTTTTCCCCACAGTGCCTGTTTCCTGTCCTTAATTTTTTTCTCCTGCAAATGGAATATTCTGCCAGCATACATAGATTCATAGATTATCAGTTTTTATAATCCTCCTGCTTTTCTTCTACATCAAGCTACTTGATGGTTGACCTGGCCTGGTAGATTCCCTTCAGTAGTGGTGGTGATGTTGGTGGTCCCTTGCCCTCATATCTCTCCAGCTCCCACAATCATATAATGATTTCTATAGCAAATTGTTTTTTCATTTTGCTAATGTTGTCTTCTTTTCAAACCTTTTGTGATGCCATACCCCAGAAGCTCAGTATCTGTTGCGTGAAAAACTCTTTATTTAGTTTTTCAAAATGATCTCCAAATAGTTTCAGCACACACCTTAAAATTCTAGAATTGCAGAACTTTTTGAGTAGATTTTTTGCATTAATTTTACTACCATGATCATGATTTTGCAAACTCTAATTATATTCCTCTGCAATTTTTTTCTCTTCAAATGGAGAATGAAGAGTTGCATTATCTCCTTGAAAGGCAACTAATCCCTCTTCCTAATAATTTTTTTTGTTCTTCTTCTGTCTTTTCAACCTCAAATATCTGCATTTCAGGGCGGCAGAACCCAGAACCACACATAATGGATGAGAAGTGAAAACAGTGTATTAGAGGATATTTTCATACTATTAATCTGAATCATTGCTAATGGGCAAGAGTATCCCAGTTGCATAGCATCTGTGACTTACCTTGACTTTCCTCTGGCTAGCTCTTCTCCCTTGCACTTTAAGGAACAGCAATGTTGTAAGCACAAATATATTAGAATATATAAAACTGAAGGGTTTTTTTCACTGTTGTTCATATTGTTGAGCCTTTTTAGACAAAATGTCAGTGATAATGCCTCTGTTTTAGTGCTGACTGGATTATACTGGAGATAGGGATAATAGGGAATGAGATCTTTTAATTGCTGTGCTTGCTAGATAATGGCTGTTGGCCAGAATCTTGCAGGTATAAATAAGGAATAAATCACTTGTTTTTCTGCTTTCTAGAGTTCTGAACCTTAAACGTTTTTGTAGTTTGGGATACTGAGACAAGCATGAAGTTTATTCTATATTTATAATGAAGTTTTTAATCACAGAATGTCAGGCATTGGAAGGGGCTTCAAAAAACCATCTAATCCAATCCCCCTGCTGGATCAGGAACACCTAGAGCACAAAAAGGCTTCCAGGTGGGTTTTGAATGCCACGAGAGAAGGAGGTTCGTTCTGGGCTGCCTCTTCCAGAATTCTGTCACCCTCACTGAGAAATATTTTTTTCTTATATTTCTGTGGAACCTCCTTTGTTCCACCTTGCACCTATTGCCCCTTGTCCCATCACTGGATGACACTGAGAAGAGCCTGGCTCCATCCTCCTGACACTCAATCTTTACATATTTGTAAACATTAATGAGGTTTGAAGGTTCAAATCACCGTCTGTAATGGCTTATAAAGAATACAATCACACTTGATCAGCAAGACAGAAAAAAACCCCACAGGTATGTATCAGAGACAGATGTATCAGAGACAGATGTGATCTCCTCAGGACAGATTTGTACTGTGTTTTGTGTTTTAACCCTTGTGTCCACTTATCATTAATACCCATTTCTGATCTGGTAAAAGACTGTTAGAAGCAGTATGCAGCCTTTTTGTCACTGTCCTTTCTTACCACGTTATTCACATTTTTCCCACTTCATAGATTTCAATGAAAAGCTTTGGATCATTTCTGATAACCTAGTGAATTAACCTGCTTTCATACTCATGTGCAGCTGACCTAGTCCTTGGTCCTGCTTGTCAGTTCTTGAAAAGGGGAGGTCAGAGTAGCTGAGATTATCTGGGAAAAATGTCACTTGTGCAGAAGCAGCCCCTTGTGTCCAACATTATTACAAATATTGTCTATCAGCAGCATGCTAAGTACTACAGTGCTGTCTAACAGATGGTAAAGAAAACAGCCCCCCATAAAATTTATTTTGAGTTGTCTCTGTTGCATCCATGGTGATGCGCTGATAACATGCTGGTGGAATTCAAGGTCCTAAGGAAAATATGTCAGTCAAGGAGCACAGTCAGAACTGTGATGTTTTGGAAAGCAAACCACCAGCTGTTAAAGGGGTTACACAATAGGACTGCCTAGGAAACCCTGGGGATAAGGGAGCAAAATAAAGCTGATAGATCTTCAAGGATAATTTACAAAGGTCATGCATACAGAGGTCAGGAAGGCCAAGGTGCTTCTGGAGATCAGTTTGTCAAAGGATGACAAAAATAACAAGAAGGGCTTCTACAGATGCATAAAACTAGGAAAGAAAGCATAAAGAAACTGTATCTCTGCTGAAGAGTAAGAAGGGTGAACTCACAAAAACGGACAGGTAGAAGGCTGAGGTACTCAAAGACTTTTTTGCCTTGGTCTTCACTGGCAAACCCTTTCTTCAGGACATCTGAGTCTAAGGGATGCAAGATGGAGACCAAGGGGAGAAAGTCCTACCTGCTGCCAGAGCAGACAATGTTTGGATCCATCTAAGGAACCTGAATATACTCAAGTCCATGAGACCTGATGAAATGCATCTCAGAGTGCTGAAGGAAATGCCAGTTTGCCGAGCTGCTCTCCATGATATTTGAGAAATCATGGAGGTCAGGTAAAGTCCCTGGGGACTGGAAGAAGGTGAAAGTTACTCCCATTTTTTAAAAGGGAAGAAAGGAGGAAGAAGGGAACTACTGACCTGTCACTTCAGCTTTGTGCCTGGGAAGACTATAGAGTATGTTCTCCCAGAAGCTATGCTATGGCACATAGAAGACAGGGAGGTGATTTGAGACAGCATAGCTTCACCAAGAGCTGTGTGAACAACTTAGAGGCTTTCTATAATAGAGAGACTTCATCAGTGCAATTTTCATGAAGGCAGGCATGCAGATGAAACAAAATGAAATCTGCCTCAGATTTACAGGTTTCTAAAGGGTCTTTTGGCCTCACATTCACAGAGCTACTATATGCTATAATAACAGTGTTATTATTTGAAAGGATTTCACAGGCTTAGAGAATTACAATTTTGTTCACATGAGCTAGGCCAGTTAGGCCCAGCAAAATGGGGACATATTTGTTAATTAAAAAAACTGTGAAGTAAAAAGACAGGACTAACAGATTGTCTGGCAGAAGCTTCGTCTTATAACAACCACTTAGAATATAATTTCTGGTATGATAATTCATTCAGGGGAATGCAGAACACATTCTGCTGGCAAAATCTCAGTTTTTGTTAGTAACATCCAAATGCTTTTTCAGTAGACTAAACCATCTAGCAACAGTGGTAAAACATTTCAAATTTAGTGAGGCCAAATATACCTAAGTAAACACCTAAATCTTTGAAGTAAATCTCCTAGTTACATACAAGTTGATGGCATAGATTATATTTTTTCCTTATTTCAAATTGCATGCATTTCAGAACCTGGGAAGCTGATTCCACAATACAAAACAGAATTAGGTTCAATGTGTATATTACAGCTGCTGTGAGATAAGGAATACTTAATTATTTTGAAATCATCAATTAAAAATAAAGAACTGGAAAACAAGTAGAAGTAAAATATTCTTTTCTAAATTTATGTTTTACTTTATTGAAATCAGAAATCTTTCTTATTGCAAACCTACTTAAATATCTGTCAGAAAAGTAAGCAGAGCTAAGAAAATAATCATAGAGTCACAGAGTGCATTTTCTTGGAAGGGACCTTGAAAAGCCTTCCAGTCCAACCTCCCTGCAGTGAGCAGGGACATCTTGTGCTAGACCAGGTTGCTCAGATTGACATCAAGTGTGGCCTTGATTGTCTCCAGGGATGGGGCCTTTACCACCTCCCTGGGCAAACTGTTTCAACGTTTTACCACCCTAATCTGAAACGGCATTCTAAGACAGGAACTGGCTACACTATTATGCATAAGTTAAACTTGGCCTTGGCCGGCCACATGCCAGACTTGGATCTAATTGGCACTGACTTTGTTGGACATGGGGGAAGCTTCTATCAGCTTCTTACAGAAGGCACCCCCAGAGGCCCCTTCCCTGGAGACATTCAAGGCTAGGCTAGAAGAGGCTGTGAGCAACCTGATCTAGTGCAAGATATTCCTGATTACTGCAGGGGGGTTGGACTTGATGTTCTTTGAAGGTCTCTTCCAACTTAATGTATTCCACTTATGTTTCCTGTTCACCTCTAAACTGAGTCAGGAGCTCCTGTTCCTCTGTGTTGGCACTCTGTTGGAAAGTATTGGTCTTGTGATTTCAGTGGTCCTTGAAGTTCGCCAGCTCTTCTGTTCACCTTTATTCTTCAGCATAGTTTCTTTCGGGATTGTGAAAAGTTATTCCCAGGACAAGCTGATAACTGCTGTCCTAAAAGTCCATAACTTTGACTTCACATGAAGGATCTAGTCCTGTGAGGAGCAGCTGATAGAACTGGAGTTGTTTAGCCAGGAGAAAAGAGGCCTTGTCTCTCTCTACAGTTACCTGTAAAGAGGGTATTGTGATGTGGGGCTGTTTTTTTCTCTCATGTAACAAGCAGTTGGACAAGAAGATATGGCCTGAAATAGGCCCTCCCTCAACGAGAGAGATTTAGATTGGATATTAGGAAAAACTTCTTCATGGAAAGAGTTGGCAAGCATTGGACCAGCATGCCCAGGCATTGTCTCTGGAGGAATTTATAATACACACTTAGGGTTATCGTTTAGTAGTGGAGTTGGCAGTGTTAACATTTGGACTTAGTGATCATATATGTTTTTTCCAACCTTAACAATTCTATGATTTTGTCATTCTGTGATTCTTTTCAGGTCATTTTTCAGGACCTTTACTCAACATTTTCACTGTGACTGCAGTCAAGACTGCCCTTGATTGTCACATACCCAGATGCTTCCTTGCTTGTGAAAACAGTACCAGCAGATAATCTCCCCTGGTCAGCTCATCAAGTGTCTGTGCTAAGAAACTGCCTTCAATGAACTCTAGAAGTTTCCCAGTTCATGTACACCCAAATCTATTGCCTGCCTAGCAGATATGGAAGGTGTATGTGCAAAAGATTTGTTTTTCTTATTGATGGTGCCATCAAGTCTGTTTTATGTCATTAAAATAACATCTTTCAAAATTTAAAATTTTAATTTTTGGTAATATAATATAAAATAAATAATTAAAACCAATAAAATATAAGAAAAAGTTGCTTAAAAATAAAGTTATAAAAAAAGTTGTTTAAAAATACCAGTGAACCTGGTATTATAACATCTTTAGTTTCTTGTGAAAGCTTAACACATATCTTAACACATATCATGTATAGCTTTTAAATCTTACAAATGGATAAGGATGTGCAGCAGCTTGAGTTATCTATGAGATCTTCTACATTGCTTAAATCTTTTCTGTAGTACATATAGCTCCCTAGAAGATATTAAGGATGATTCATAGTAGTTTACTGAATAAACCTTTGCAAAATTTGCTTGACAGTTCAATAGTAAAATTTCTCATAAGGTATATGTATCAGGTTTTCCTGAACTCTAATTCAAACTTGCAAGTGCAAAAGATGCTGTCATTTTCAGAGTTACTGCACCAGTTACACCAAGCCATCCTGAGCACCTCTGAGTAAAGCATGTGCTCAAAAACAATCCTTGCATTTAAACAGGCAATACCAGTGTATTTGGTAACTTCAGTTGGTAGAATATATACACTGATTGTATCATACCTGTTTCTATCAGTTATGTGGGATTCAGATATTCTCATGATAGGAATACAATTAATAATAATAATTTAATACAAATAAATAGTGATAAAGAGAATAAATAATTAAGAACTTCTCTAATGACAGAAAGTCTTTCTATCATTCATCCATATAATTCAACAAATGTCTATGAACCCAGAATTCTTGGTCTTCACCTATCAGATGAAGATGATGTGGTTTAGCAGTTTTTGCAAGTGCTCCCTGTCTACCAAAAGCTGAGTCACCTGTGATTCTGTTTTCAAATGTAGAGCTTAATGTGAGCTTATTAGCTTTCTGCTAATAAGACTAAACTGACAGCTACCGAGAGAGACCTGGGTTGCGTAAAACTGAGGTTCAATATATCTCTGATTTCAAACAGCTAAAGATAGAAAATAAGTAATTGCTCAAAATTATTCTATTTCACATTGCTGTATACTTGACTTCTTCATCTAGATATTTCAGTTGGTTCATTTACTCAAAACATGTTCCATAGCTTCTCATGAACCTTCTGGCCTGATTATATGTCTGTATCTCACAAAAATCTCATCTGAGGTCAGGTTTCCATTATGCTAGATTTGAAAAATGGAGCCAAGACTGATTAGCCACTGCAGTTTTAAGTAACACAGGGCAACTCTCTTTAGAGAAAAGAACGATGAACTTTTAGGTAGGCAGACTCTTTTTACAGGTCTGGTCACAAATAATAGGTAGAAAATAACCGATCCACTCAAAAACTTCAAAAATGCAAGTTGTTACATTCAGTAGCAGAAGTAGAAATTGTTCTGAAATTACAGCTTAGTATTGAAAAACATACTGTTTCAGTAGTTTGGGATCATTTCCATAGCAAAATGCAGGAGGAAAAAAAAATCTGTGAAGAGCGGTAATGTATGTTTCTTAATGGAAGAGGGAAAGAGAACGGAGGAGTGCACTGATTATATGGCCTGCAGCACTCTGTGTATGACACAGTCTGTCTGCATTGGCTGGTACAATGTTTTTACTCATACATTTCCACGGCTGTTCACAGTGCACATGATTTGATATAGTTCCTGCCAACAGTTTTAATTGGACTTGTGCTGACTATGCAGCAGTAAAATGCTGTGGCTGAGCTGGGTGCATACTCCTATGATGGCAACTCTGGAAGGTGAAAGATACTCTGAGTGTACAGTACCTTTCTGCCTGTTGCAGAGACTACTGAGGTCCAGAGGATTTTTGTCAGTGTCCTCTGTGGGACTTGAATTGGACATTACGTTTTTGGCAGGAAGTTTTCATTCCATTCAACCCTCCTCTAAAAATAATGGGAGGTGGCTTCCCCTTTAACAATATTAGACATATAATAGTAACTATACTACTTGCTGAGGTACTTTACAGTGCTTTTTTTCCATTAAGGTTGTACTGGGGATGCAAGAGCAGAATTCAGCTTAATAGATTCACTGACACCTTCCTGCTTCTAAGAGTGATATTTCAGTCTCAATTTCTGCTAGATGGTCAACTTTGGCAGTAAATATGTGTTCCTCTGGCCAGCTACAGCAAAGCTGTCCTAGTAAATGTGGGATTGTTCTGACTTCAGTAGACACAATATATACTATCTTGTACTTCCTTGTTCTGGGGTAAAAACAAAACAAACTGTCTTCTTTCAAGGTTGCTTAGAGAGCAAGCCACTTTCTCTTCAGAATCTCAGTACTATTTTTCTTCTGTTCTAATCTGCTGTTTTTTTTCAGTGTTATATTTCAGCTGATCAGCACATGTCTTCTTTTATTTAGTCCTTTTAGGTTCTTTTTTCCCCTCTATCCCATTTCTTCTGCACTTCCCTTTAACTTCTGTAAACTTTGTACATTTGATCTGCAGCCATTTAAAAATTGGTCTACATACTTTAACAGTGATGGCAAACAAATCTCTCAGGTAGATCTCACAGAATACTAAGTAGGGTTGTTGTGAGAGGTTTTTGCAACTTATCAATTAAATAACTTACAAAAATGTACTGGAAAGAGTTAAAAGACAAGAGTGGGCTGCATGTGCTAAAAGCCCCTCATCTTGATTAATACAACAAGAACTCTGCTTTGTTTTGTTGAGTTTTTATAATAAGAATGTGCTTTATGCGGCTCAACAGATTAATTTGGCCATCTGTAAGACCAAAGTGGTTCAAGTCTTCAGTTAATGCCTACCTTTTTACTTTCACTTTTGGAAAGAGTGTTTCAGCAAATTTCTCATCCAGTAGAATTGCTTTTAAAGTGGTGTTAAATGCAGTAAAGTGGATTGTAATTACAATTCTCCAGATCTGGGGACTTGAAGTTATATAAATAGAACTATGATAATTCTGCAAATATTACAGGAGGTAGTCAAGAAAAAGAGGGGGAAGAGGCTTGGGTATGAGAGACTGTGGTTCGGAACTGTAATTAAAGCATAAAAATATGTGTTTACTTACCTTTGGATGCATCTACAAAATTTCCAAAAGTTCTTTTGGCCCTCTAAACAGACAACATGGTGAATGTGCTTGAATGCAGCATTTCACTTTAAGTTTTCTTCATCCTTCCCTACCCTCTCATTTGTTTCTTAGATTCACCCATGGTGTCAGCAGTGAATGAATCTCTGAGAATGCGTCCCTTACAAATAAGTCAGAGTGCTGAATTGGTTAAATAAACTCTTTAACACAGTGTGAGAACCAGGCCCATGATAGAAATTTGAAATTGGATGAATTCTTGAAACAAAATGTAAATATCATTATTACAAAAGTTCAAATCCACTGAGTTGGTTGCTCCAATAAAAAGAGGGAAGGGAGCATGTCAGTTTTCATTCATGGTGAGGATACTGAGAAATTTCTGTTCTGCACAATGTTTACTATCCTCTTGGCTCCTTCAGTCTCATTCAACCCCAAAGGTGTTTCCAGAACAAAGTGGCACTGAGCTAACCAAAAGGGAAAAAATGGGCTAAAGTTGCTACAAGTCTGTGTAAAGGCTAAGACAGTATGGGATCAAGGATTCTCTTTAGTTTCTGTAAACAGAAGACTTGCTGCATGAAAGATCACAAGGGGCGGGAGGAAAGTGGGAGATAAGAGGGGAAAAGGCCTTGAGGCTGCAAACTGTAAAAGAGCAGAGGAGAAGAGGAAAAAAAATAAAAATAAAAAAGAAAAACCCATGAAAAAACCTTTAAAATTGTTTGATAACAACTGTTTAGTGAGCCACAAGCCAGCTGAAGCAAAACATATATTCCCTGGTCACAACAGGGGAGAGCTAGCAGTAACTTAGTCAAAGGTTAGTTCAAAAACGTATCCACCATTTTCTGCTCTGCACAATTACATACTCAATACACAACTCAATCCTTCTTTTTCAGTGCCTATAATTTCCTTAAGGCATAGTTACAATAATCTCAAGTAATATACAAGGTGGAGTTTTTAATAATAATTATGAATGAAAAGATGATGAAACAGTTACTGCACAAGAAAACAAGTGCTAGGAAATTCAGAGCAGATTCAACTTATTTTTGTGCCTTCATGTGGGTTTCAAAGCATCTTAAACCCAATAAAAAAATAATAAAATTGAAGGATAGTACTGGGACGGGATGCATAGGGAGGTGGCTTCAGCTTTGTCCCTGGAGATATTTAAGAGACAGGCAGACTTTAGACCTTTGAGGTATGGTTCAGTGATGGTTCCTGTTAGAGTTAGGTTTGTGATTGGCCTAGCTAATCCAAAATATCCATTTCAACCAATGCATTTCTATGACATCTATATTTATGGAATATTTCCAAAAAGAATTTTTTATTTGTCTGGTTGTTTTTTTGTACGGTAAAATGAAAAATACTTTGGTCTATTTTAATATCCGAGTGATCTTGTTGATGTAATTTACAGTGCATATTAACCTTTTTTTCATATAGACTTTGTCCTTTTTCACTTAAGTCATCCAGCTTAGAACAAGAATGATGACAGTATTGCCTAGTCATAAGTTACCATTAAAAAACTCCCCACTTCTCTTCATAGTATATCCATAGTTTCCATGGATTCTGGGTTTACTGAAGAAACCTCAGTAAACTCAGAAAACTGAGCATCTTGTGGAACATGACTTCAGCATGTGTAGTGGTTCAGATATGGTCTTTAAAATTCCGTTACCAATCATATCACAGTGGGGCCAACATATAAGAAAGATGTCCTGATTCTAATTCTAAGCCAGACTTTTACACTGTGGCAAGTACAGTTTTTTGCACTGTTTCTTCTCAGATTATAGCGTAAATAATAAATAAGAATAGATTGAT
This sequence comes from Turnix velox, assembly GCA_013400935.1. Lineage (NCBI taxonomy): Eukaryota > Metazoa > Chordata > Aves > Charadriiformes > Turnicidae > Turnix > Turnix velox. The sequence goes on from VZTY01007446.1 coordinate 35,303, forward strand.
CCTCATTGGTTCCTCTTTCCTCTGAAGATAAAAGTACTCAACTCACAACAGTTACAGTTGTGTGCAGCTGTGTGCAGCTGTGTGCAGAAGGTATGGAAAACAGTAATGGATTGTCCTGGTTTGGGCCCAA
>VZTY01007447.1:10504-22282 GCA_013400935.1 Turnix velox
CAAAGTTTTTTCTTATTTCTGGGGAACCTCCTGCTCCAGTTTGCACCCATCACCTTGTGCCCTATCATGAGAGATCAACAAGAAGAGCCTGGCTCATCCTCCTTTTAGTTTAAAAAGAATAAAAAGATTTTCTGGAGCAAAGAGCTCTCCACATTAACCATATAGTTTTGAACAGTCCTCCTTACATCAAACAGTTGTAAACTTAATGACATTCTGGGAGGTAAAAGACCCCACACCCTCTCTGGGCAGCCTGTGCCACTGCTCTCTCACCCTGACAAAGTTTTTTCTTATTTCTGGGGAACCTCCTGCTCCAGTTTGCACCCATCACCTTGTGTCCTATCATTAGAGATCAACAAGAAGAGCCTGGCTCATCCTCCTTTTAGTTTAAAAAGAATAAAAAGATTTTCTGGAGCAAAGAGCTCTCCACATTAACCATATAGTTTTGAACAGTCCTCCTTACATCAAACAGTTGTAAACTTAGTGCCATTCAGGGAGGTAAAAGACCCCACACCTTCTCTGGACAGCCTGTGCCAGTGCTCTACCACCCTCACCCTCTTACATTTCTGTAAAGCCCCTGCGTTCCAGCTTGCACCTGGAATTTACCACCAATTTTAGCCAAAAAATCATCAATCTCAGGAAAAAAAGGAATAAGGAATGTGCAATAAGAAATGCTGACATACCAGAGGGGTGGACTGGCCTTGTTTGGTGACACCAACTTGTGTGGGCTGAGTGAGGCTGATGACCGGCTGTTGGAGAGTACTCGTTACAGTGGCAGTTGCCTTCCCTGCCGTGCGCTGAACTGAGGAGCTGAGCAGAACAGCAGCCGAGGGAATCGTTGCTATCGTTGCCTGCGTCGTTGGCTGCTGCTGTTGGCTTTGCTGAATGAAAGCCGCAGAGTCTGGGGTTAACTGTCTCAAGGCAGGTAAACTCCTCTGAAAAGAGGGCAAGAAAACATTCACTTGAGCACTTTAATCCCAGGTCACACAGAGAAATGGTTAATTATAAGAAAAGCATTTTATTTCAGTTGGTTTTATCAGTTTGTGTGCACCTCAAAATATATGACAGTGGTGCTTATAGAAATATCAGGCTACTTCACACTTAAAGGAGGGCAAAGCAGCAAGACCTTCAGTCTAAGAATAAAAAGATAATAATCAATAGGTTTGCTAATATGGAAAGAAACTTGCCTATAGGTCACAGAAAGAAAACTTTTTGTATTTTCCAAGAGCTATGATGTCACCCTATGGTAGAAATGGCATTGAAGGTGCAAATCAATCATACTACAAACTCCTGGAACCCAGAGGCAGAAATTGAATCGTAGAATGGTTTGGGTTGAAGGGACCTTGAAGATAATCTAGTTCCAAGCTCCCTGCCATGGGCAGGGACACCTCCCACTACATCAGGCTGCTCAATGCCTCATCCAGCCTGGCCTTAAACACCTCCAGGGATTGAGGGGGCATCCACAACCTCTCTGGGCAACCTGTTCCAGTATCTCACCACCCTCACAGCAAAAAACTTCCTTCTTCTATCCAACCTAAATCTTCCCTCTCCCAATTTGCATCCATTACTCCTAGCCCTGCCTTCCTGTACCCTATTAAAAAGCCAAAATATCTGGTTAAACTTTTATCCCATTGAAAATCTATTTATACCACTTTGAAATTCAACCCACACTGGTAAAAGATGTGTTTGTGTTCATTGCTGATGTCAAACAAGCTCAGAAATACATAAGGACCGGTAAACACCAATTACCTTCAGGAAAGGCACAAGGTAGGGCTGAGGTGAAGAATTAAGTTCTCTGTAGAGCCGACTGGTGAAGTCTTCTGCTTCAATTTTTCCATCCTTCAAAACAGAAAATCCATATGAACAAACTTAGAGAAATCAATTTCTATAGCTATTCTCCACCAGAAAAAAAATAGGGCTTAACTAAAAAGAATAATGGATGATAAATCCATTCATTTTAAATCAATCATTATCAACAGCTTTATGCTAGTAATTAATTTTACTACAAATTTCAACTATTAAGGCCCATCTAAAGTTTAGTTCAAACTTCTATACAAGTTTTAATTCCAAAGACTCAAATTTCTATTTGATTTACTTCGTATTTTACATATCTCCCTCTTCTTAAGAAAATAGCCCCTTGGTTTTGAGTCTGAATTTCCCCAGATATTGCCTTTTAGAACTTTCAATGAACTTCTCTTACCAGCAGGTTCTGTACCAATTCTTTCACGTTAGCTGCAGTCTCTGAAGACTGTTTTCCAGATGATGCCAGTTTTATTAACGTGGACAGAAAGTTTTTGCATTTCTTCACATTTTCCATAGTTTCCTATTGTAGGAGGTACAAGGGAAAAAGTCAGGGAGGGGAAGATATAACTTTTAATACATAATCTCACCTTATACTCTAGGAAATAAGGTCCTTCTCTAGTTCATCACTTCAAAATACTATTTATAGACTCATGTCCTTCACTCATTAACACATAATCAGGCTGAAATTATTTTGCTTCTTATATGTATTATACAAGTTATCAAAATTTAATAAATTATGATTCTTAAAGATAGGAAATACCAGTAATTTTAAGAATGGTGTGGCTTTTTGAGGAAAATATGTGTTCTGGCAGGACAACAAACTACAAAACTGGTGCAGAGCACAGGGAAAGGATTTGCTCTGTTTTGTAGTCCTGGAAATATCCATCTCCAACAAGTCAGTGCCAATTTCTTACCCCTTTTCTCAGACTAATTCTACTCAAAAGTGCTGAACAAGCCCCTTTTCCATACTGTACAACTAATATGTGGGGGGTTTTGGGGAAAAAGTTTGAAAGAATCCTTTCAAACTGCTACAGAAATCAAAATTAACTCTGACAGTCATGAAAATTCAAGTAAGCACTTTGTAAATTGTATGGTTCTACTAAAATTTTACCTTTTCAAGGACAGCAGTTCACAGAAATCCTGTATTTTTACTACTCTGCACTGTGTTTACATGTATTCACACACCCACATCCACATGGGAATGAACAACCCAAGAGTGTAACTGCATTCAGGATCTTACTGTGGCAGCAGTGGAGGTTGCTGTTGTCCCTTGCACTGTCCTCTGAGGAGTTCCAGTTTGTACAGCTGTGGCTGTCCCCAACGTAGTCGTTTGTGCAGTACCACCCAGAACAATCTGAGGCTGAAGAAAATAAAAATACACTATTCATTTTGCTCGGAATACACCAAAACTTCCTCTCCTGACCCATCAAACAAACCGAGCCACAGGATGGCAGTACACTTTTCACACCTTTCCCTATAAAAAGAAGTTGCTGATGCTTCATCTCTTGCAGTGGAAAGAAAGAGCCACCAGATGGCACAAAACACTACGCATTCAAGCCCCCAAAAAACCTAAAAGTTGATCAAGAACTGCACGATTTTTGGTTGCTGAATGAAAACAGCAGACCAGGAACATAAAACATAGCCTTGTACACCGTGGTCTCAAAATAAAACTAAACCAAGTGGCAAATTTCTGTGATTTTTATGTCTGTTCTCTAAAATGTCACTTTGAAAGGGAAGAATTTCTAAAAAGACAGGACAGTCACAAAAGCTGAAGTTTTATCAAGGTGGTAGATTTTCATTATAGACAAAAAGTGGGACAAATAATGTGGACAAGTTGGTAATTCCAAGTAGAAAGAGCACCTTTACAGAAGCAACATTGTAAACAAGCACTTCTCATGTACACAGTTCATTCCTAGACTTCCAACACACTCTAATTACTAACAACAACCCAATCAGAGAGAGAGTAATTAATACCAAAGTAAAGCTTGCTCTCAGAATATTAAAAACATCATTTGTAAACTTGTTCTTTATATTATACAGTAATGCATAAAGGAAGAGGCTTCACTGCTGCCAAAGCTAACTTCCATTGGTATTTTAGGACACTGAAGAAGATACAAAGATGTAATTTGTCTCATTTACTTTTAAAAATCAGGATAAATGAAGTTCACAGGACATTATAGCAAAAAAATATGCAGATGGAATTATTTCTTTTTTGTCCAGTAGGGAAAATTAAAGAGACTGAGTTAGGTAAATCAACTCTTAAGATGTGGAAAGATCACTGGCATAGGCAAAAGCTCTATGAGGGGGAAAAAGGTTAACAGGATGCAGAGCAAAACCTGCATGTTTTAAATCAAAACTCTCTAATCCTATCTATACAAAGGATGAAGAAAGCACAATGAAACAGATTAAGTGAAAGCAAATCATATTGTATCACTCCTGCCCGGAAGCCAGGTGGAGAATTTCACACTTTTGCACCATGTTTTAAACTCACACATAGAATAATTTGGGTTGGAAGGGACCTTCAAGATCATCTAGTTCCAAACCCCTTGCAATGGGCAGGGACACCTCCCACCACACCAGGTTGCTCAATGCCTCATCCAGCCTGGCCTTAAACTCCTCCAGGGATTGAGGGGGCATCCACAACCTCTCTGGACAACCTCTTCCAGTGTCTCACCACCCTCAAAGTAAAGAATTCCTTTCTAATCTCCAGCCTAAACTTACCCTCTTCCAATTTGCATCTATTACTCCTAGTCCTTCCTTCACATATCCTATTAAAAAGCCCTACCCCAGCCTCCCCTAGACCAGGTAACCATACCACCACCACCCCTCAAAAAATAAAATAAATCTACAAAGGAATTATAGCATTAACTCAGGACAGAAGATTAGAAGCCAGGCCACATGCTAAGACAATGCTACTTATCCTTGAGTTATGATCTTCCTAAAAAAACTCCATGCTTCTATATCCAAAATATGCAGAAAATTGAGCTCTGCAAACATTTCAGAAAGGGTAATTAACCAAGTATTTCTTCCATGCACTTAGCAATTACATTTCCTGTCTTTCTGGGAGTCTCAAGCAGGCTTTTAGCTCATCTTAACTGATGTATCTCACATAAGCAATAGTTTTCTAAACACTCACTTGCACAACAGGAGGACGCTGTAGCGTTGTTGTGGGTTGCACTGTTGTTTGAGCCTGAGACACTTGCTTGATAATTGTAGTTGGTGTCACTTGTCGTGCAATAATTGGAGTTCCTGGAGCCTGGGGATGAAGAAAAAAAAGAAAAAAAACCACAAACACATCAGTTCCTATTTTTAAATATAATCTACCTTATCTAGGATTTGGTCTCTGGAATGTTGCCATTATTACAGATGTGAAAGAACACTCCTGGATCACTATAAAATTGTAAGAGGGATTATTAGACTTCATGCAACTGATGATCTCAGTATACACGTACCCATATCCACTTCACAGAATGTCAGGGATTGATCAAGAGATCATCTAGACCAATCCCCTGATGGAGCAGGAACACCCAGATCAGGTCACACAGGAAGGCATCCAGGAGGAGTTTGAATGTCTCCAAAGAAGGAGACCCCACACTCTCTCTGGGCAGACTTCTTCCCCCTCACTCTTCTCCCACCCTCACCCTGACAAAGTTTTTTCTTATATTTCTGTGTAACCTCCTGTGTTCCAGCTTGCACCCATTACCCTGTGTCCTATCATTGGAGGTCATAGAGAAGAGCCTGGCTCCATCCTCTTGACATTTCCTTCTTTTAGTTTATGAAGATTTTCTGGAGAAAAGAGCTCTCCACATTAACCATGTGTAGCCTTGTACATCCCTCCTTACATCAAATAGTTGTAAACTTAGTGCTATTCAGGGATGTAAAATTATTTTTGATGAGTAACAGAACTGGGCACAAAACAATGCCTGTAACACGTGGAAAAGCCTTTAGAGCACCAGTTTGACCAGTGGTTTCTTCAGAACCCTACAGTCAATGCTTTTCTGGTGGATTCTTCACATGGAAAAAAAACCAAAAAACCCACAAAACAAACAACAACTTATATTTATTTACATTACAAATGACTAAACTAACCTGCACTGTTGATATCTGCACTGGAGGAGCACTGGTAGGTGTAGCTGGACGAGGAGTCATAGTATTTTGAGGCTGAGACTGGGCATGTGCCTGTGCTTGCATCTGAGCCAAGGCTTGTTGAGGGATCATCAGCAACTGCCCATTCTCACTGCGCACAATTACCATGCCTGAAAAAAAAAAAAAAAGGGAAATTGGTCACTTTTCAATTATAAAAGAACATATTTCTGGCTTTTTTTTTTTTTAAATTCAAGTTGGACACGTGCCAAATGAAGGTGATGCTGAAGGACTACATGGTTCACAGAAGAGGCTTAGAATAAAAGCAAAATATATAGATGCATTTTGAGGTTTTTGTGTAGAACAATTTAATTTCAGAAATTTTCTTCCTCTGTCAAAATGCAGGGTGTGCATCACAACTCAGTACAAGTTGCAGTCACCCCAGCTATAAAATTCCTAGAGGTTAAAATCAGTAATCATGCAAGAGTTCTACTTGTTCTTCATTAAGAAATTTGTTTTATGAAACACTGCACATAAAAGAAAATCTTCCCACTAGGCAAGATTCTAGGCAGTTTTCCTTTAAGAGAGGAGTGGAAAAGAAAATACAACTAAACATAGGCTTCACCATCAACAGAAACACAATTATCCAAGTTCTAAATTAATTTCCCATAACAAATTTAGTCATGCAAGTGGCTATAAAATCATAATCTTTCTCATGTGCATCTGCAACAGACTGCACTGTGCCATGTTACACCCCAAAAGAAAGATTAAATGGAGAGGGAAATGAGGCTGTCATCCCCCCACCCCATTTAACTCCACTGGGTAGCTACAGGGAACTGGGTTCTAACAGATTTTGAGATGATAATCTCTTCCTCTCTCAGGATCTGGCCAACATGAACCATCTCCAAGAGCTCATTTATCTCACATGCCCCAGTCAGTCCCAGAGCGCCTCAGAACCTCATCAGCTCTGAAAAAGCCACCCAAGGAAGTAAATTGAGCACAGAAAATGAGCCTTCCTGAGCAGCCAATGGCAAGAGGGAACCTCACCATGAAAAATCAAGAGGCACTACTGAAATCAGAAAGTTTTTCTCAAGTGTTGTTCAGGGCATAAAAAGCCTATCCATTCTCCCTGACAGCATCTGGAGATCTGGTCTGTGCCATCTTGAATCATGTTATATTCAAAAGAAAATGCTTTTATTTGCTTTTCTGTTCAGATGTGCTGAAACATTTAGACAACTTTTTCTTGGACTGGGGTTAAACTGCAAAAAATCCATGTACTGATTTCCGCAAAAGTTAATTCAAAATTAAAAACACATTACTTGATTTGCTCCTAATTTTTTCTTTACCTTCTCTACTCTTTTATTGAAGCAGAGTCACACAGAGACATTAAGGCAGTTCACATTGAAAATTGAAACTTATTTAGAAGTCTTAAGGTGAGACTGCAATGTGCTATGGACAGAAGTTGTATCTTGAAATAAGTATTCTCAAACTGGTTTTCCACAGGATAGGAAGAAGGAGGAAAAGTTTATTTCCTCATTGCTTTGCTCTCAAAAACATCAATGAGAGAAAAAGGAAGAAAGGAGGGGCAATAACCCCAGAATGAAGGGTGACTACCCTGAAGAGCAAGCTCATTATCTGAACAATGAAATATTCTCCCTGAGCCACATGCAAAATTAGAACATGCCTACACATTAACATAGCACAACTGCTAGAACAGACAGCTGAAAAGCATATTAATGGGAGCTTGAAGAAACATATCAAGAAAGTTCAATTTTTAGCAGCAGACAGACAAAACAACCATTTGTAATTCAAACCCTGACTCTGAGCCCTATCCTGCTATATTTCTAACCATGGGAAGTCTGAACCTTCCCTCAAGTAATGAAGCCCTAATAAAATCATAATTCACTCCAACTGAAAGCTACATTCATCTCTGTTTAAATAGTTCTTTTATGCCGCACTCATATTTGATACACAGTTATTTTTAATTTATACAGTATCTCACAGGTTGGGGTCTGTCACCGATGAACTTTGTTATTGAAATATCTGTGCAGAAATACAGTGTGTGGGCACCTCATTTTTGACTGAGCACTTCTCACCTCCCCAGTCTTGTTGAAAATTCCATAAAAAAAACAAAAAAAGAAGCTGGAGCAGCTCAGCTTCTCTCCCCTCCAGCCCAACCAGAGACTCTTCTCCAATCCAATTAGCTAAAAAGGAAACTCACTAACCCAAAACTACACCCAAGCTGGCATTAAGTGGATTTTCAGTGAAGTTCAGAAAGCTCATTGGAGCTAACTTGATTAAGAATTAAAAAGAAAGTCCCATTCATTTCATGCTTCTAATCAAAGTCACTATAGAGCTTTAACATCCCCTTCCCCATAGGCAAATTAACCATCTCTAAGCTAATTCTTCTGTTGCAATACAAAAAAAGGAGAGGCTGACAGCAAAAAAAACACCCACCAAAATATTTCTCTTACATCCCAAAACTTATATTTTAAATATTTAAGCATCATAATCTTAAACTCCAATGCTGTATGAATCAGATCAGAAACAATAACCAGGTACTAAAGGACAGCTGTTGTTGTATCAAGGTATCTCACTTTTCTAATTAAATTAATCAACATATTTACTGTAAAGATTAAAAAATAACTTTCTGTTTCAAGTTTACCATCCAGCTCTTTGTTCCACAAGTGGATAAACTGCTATTTGAGACCAAACAGCTAATAAACATCACTGGAAATATTCAATTAAGAAAAAGGTAACAAACTTGCCCATTTTTAAATTTCTCTCTCTGCCTTCTTTTTCCTAGAGCTATCTGATCATGCTTACTCCAAACCATATTCACTATTAAAAATGCAAACATTCAAGCATTCTTTCCAAGTCTCTCATTAAAAAGCTAATTAAAATTAAAATTAATTACTATTTTTGTTAGAAGTTGGAGGCTTAACAGAATCTTGAAAGAGGCTCATCTTTTAGTGTGTACAAACAATTCACTGCAACTCCAAAGAAAGGATTAACAAAAGTGAGTTGGATTGCTCTTTATGTTCTCCTGATGAGCACCATGGTCATCTCATGAGGAGACCTTCCCCAATTTCTTCTTTTTAACAGTGTCTGGATGGGAAATTTCATTATTATACAATGATTCTACACTGAAACCTCTCTGCCTTTTGCTATTGTATTTCCATTTACAAAGCGTTATGCTTTGGGTATGGGTTTGGTTTTTTTTCAATGAATAAAACTTGCAAAATCATGCACTGGAATAAAAAGTGAAGATCTCTGGCCATGTGACATGTCAGCAAGACAAAAAACAGACTTATTTTCTAACACCTTCCTTCTTCTTTCTTTGAAACATGGCTTGGCTCAGCAAAGACTAAAGAAATTATGATAATAAAGGAAGAATATTTTGTAGCCTTTGCAGACCACACTGATTGCCTGTGTTAACTCTTGAGACCCAAGTCAAAAGAGTTTCCTGGTTTCCTGGTTTATTACTGGTTTTTTACCATCAAGAGATGATAACAATATTGATAAAAGCTGCATAGAAGCTGGACCTCCCAATGGCCTGCCCATGTTCAGCACTGGGCATACCAGAAGGAAAGAAACTCTTGAGTATCTGAAATTCAAAAGTATCTCACCAGATCACAAGCAACATCTCTCTCTCTGATGTAAATATTGAATAGAACAAAACTTAAGTTCAAGCTTTACAGATTGCTCATTAGCTCTGGGTCTAATAAAGAACAATTCAGAACCTTTACTAAGGAACCAAGGCTTTAACTAAACTCTTTTTCAAGTGACTGAAAGATGACAGAAGAATTAATGGATGGATGATCTTGAAACTGCATGTAGAATATCCTTTCCCAGTTTCCTGAGGAAATCCTCTTCTGCTAAGAAACTTTATTTCCAGTGAAAAAGTGTCAGGGAGAACCATCAGGCAGTAAAGAATCACCTTCAGTACACGCATGTTTATGTCCACAAAGAATGTCCAAGCCTGAAATAATAATAAGGATTGATGCTTCTGGTTTAAGAAATCAAAATCCCTACAAACATCTCCAGAAAAAGAGAACTAGTGATCATAAAGTCCACCAACATCTCTTCAAACCCTAACTAGGTTTGCAAGGAAAGTTCACTCTGAGGTTACCTTAATGTCAAAGCTCTTGAGCACATACTCATTTGTGGCAAGATCCTGCAAACATTTGACATGGCAAAAGAAAAAATTTACAAAAAATAAGGTGTTAAACATAAGCAGGCTGTGCCACATTAGCAGAAGAAAGCTTTATTATAGTGTCTCATCTGTACTGTCAGAAGAGATTCTGTTGCAACACAAAAGGAAAGCAAGCATCTGTAGGATTATGCAAGTTGCTATAATGCACACCACAAAAACCATACAGAGCAAAGGGGATGAGTCAATGCCCTGTAGATGATGAGATCAGGCTGAATAGGGACCCTGGAATGACAAAACCTTTACAGAAGAATGAAGTTTCTAGGATTTTTACTGTATAAAATAACTACAATACTGCAGAGACAGCTGGAGACAAGGATAGCCCCCTGTACAAATTGCAGGATGAACTGTAGCAGTTTATACATATATAGAAAAAAAAAAACATATAAAAAAGACAAGTCCATTGTTGCAGAAAAGGAAATTATAACCTGGTACCAACATCAGCACTGTCTGATCTACTATTCTTCCTCTCATGATAACTGATACACCTGGAAAAGTTCTTTCTCTATAGGAAGAAAAAGCCAGGAAGAGAGTTCAGAAGAACCTGTCAAAGTCAACCAGTCCACTGCAGCTCCATGAAAACGGAGTAATTAAATCTTTCCTAATGCAAAATTTACTTTCCTTTTAGCATAATTTACACACAAAGATTACCTGCAATAAACCAGGAGCAGCTTATAAGGGAGAATCTATAAACCAGCTCATGAGAAATAGTGATTTCTAGAATCAAGATGAATAGCATAGAACTTCAAATTACAACACAACCATGGATTAGAAGTTGTAGACAACACCTTGTTTTGTACCTTATGACAGATGTGCACCACAATATGTGCAGTTTAGGAGCTTCAGACCTCAGGTGATGTGGACTGCACACCAAATCCAGAAAATACTTCCACATGAACTTCCTTACCAAGGTCTGACTTCATCAGCAATGCAAGCTCTTGAGTTCCACGAAGAAAATTGGTTCATTCATGACTTCTGTCAAAGATACCTCTGCTCTACAAGTAGGGTTTATGGAAAAGTCTAGGTAGTGTGAGTATCAGCTCCCCAAATCAGCAGCTGAAAATGAACCCACCTCTGTTTGTGCCTTCACCTGCTCCAGAAGCATTTGCACCACGCTGGCCCAGACGAGCTCATGAGGTAGTTTCAGACACATTCTGCTGAGCTGCAGGTCTACAGGCCATAAAACTACCAGGCACTGATAGAACTGGCAAGGAGAGCAACTCGAGATCCTGTACCAGATCCCTCATCTCTTGTGGCAGATAATGGACATTCTAAAGACATGAACACTGAGGTTCTGCACCCAGTTGGATTGAGAGCACAGAACACACACTAGGACACATCTCAAAGGTGCCTGTGAAATGTCCATCTCTTGTGAGTTACAAGTTGGCCTGAAAAGCCACGATTGCATGGTGATGCTTTAGAGCCTCTCAACAGGCATCAAACTTTACACCACAGCAAGGACTGGCACAGCACAGAGCTTTGGGGAAGCAGCCAAGAAGGCCAACCAAATCCTGGGTTGCATCAAGAGGAGTGTGACCAGCAGGTCCAGAGAGGTGAGACCCCACCTGGAGTTACTGTGTCCAGTTCTGGAGCCCTCAACACAAAAAGGACATTGAGCTGTTGGAGCGGGTCCAGAGAAAGGCCACAAAGATGGTGAAAGGGCTGGAGCAACTGCCCTATGA
>VZTY01007447.1:22307-37631 GCA_013400935.1 Turnix velox
AATCAGCTGGAGGCGCAGGCCTATGAGCACAGGCTGAAAGGGTTGGGGATGTTCAGCCTGGAGAAGACTCAGGGGGGACCTTATAGTAACTTATCAGTACCTGAGGGGGTCCTAAAGAAAGGCAGGGGAAGGAATTTTTAATATGATATTGGATAGGAGGACTAGAAACAATGGATGTAAATTGTAGGGGGGTAGATTTAGACTTGACATAAGAAAGAAATTCTTTACAGTGAGGGTGGTGAAGCACTGGAACAGGTTGCCCAGAGAGGTTGTGGATGCCCTCTCTGGAGGTGTTCAAGACCAGACTGGACAAGGCACTGAGCAGCCTGATCTAGTGGGAGGTCTCCCTGTCTATGGCAGGGGGGTTGGAACTCGATGATCTTTAAGGTCCCTTCCAACCCAAACTATTCTATGATTCTAACTTACTACAGAGCTACAAAAGCACATCACACCTTTCACTTCTCAACCTGTGTCAAACTGGAATAAAGCCAAGTTTTGCCCAAACACAATGCCTAGAAGTTTTGGTACAGCATTAGTTTACTACAGCACTGCATTTCATTGCTTATCATCACTCCCCCCACATGCACACACAGATCACAACTTACTATAATTCTAATTTATATTTATTCCAAACAGAGATGAAAGACTCATTCTCAAAAATCATCAAGAATCTTGATTGTAGTGCAGAGAAAATATATTTTGTACAGAACAAAGTACAAAAGTTCACGTGATGAAGAACTGCTTTCACTTTTCCTCACTAAAAAGTCAAAAGGCCAAAGAGACTCAATCTCACAGTGAAAGGTTTTGCTTTCTCTTACTGTGGAAGAATTCAGTTTTAAACTACAGAACTCAGCTGTGCTGTGTAAAACATAAAGAAGCAAATCATTTGTAAAAATGTTGATTCACAAGTTTTTCAAGAACACAGTTAAAGCAATAATGTCATCCTGGAGTGCCAAAAAGCCACCATATTTAACAGGGATTCCATATGGAAAAAAGAAACAAACCCTCACCTGCTCAGTTGAAAAAGTGTGGGAATAATGTTATGGGAAATACAAGATTTTTGTATCACAATTGACAAATGGTGTAACAACAACACAACTCAAAGCTATCCTGACTTTTCTGGAAAGATATATACCTTGAAAATGTGTTAACATTCCTTTCTAGTCAAGCACACAAAGCCAGAACAGCAGAGTACTGCCTCACTGCAACCTCATCATCACACCAATTTGTCTTTAGACTGATGCAGAAAGAACTAAGAAAAAACCCAACCAAGAGTTAAACCAATTACTGTAATTATTGATCTCAAAGTTATTCAGATTTAGCTCTGCCATTAATTTTGATGCCCTCAGATCAAACAATGAGACCCAAATCGGATTTGGTTTTTTGAGAAAGAAAGACACAAAATAAAGCATTGCTAATTCTTTTGATCTGCTACGCTAAAGAGATTTTAAAACTCAACTAGTCTTTGTTCCTGGCAAACAGTTTGTCTGTATTGAGGCATATCAACATTACTGCTGATCAAGCACCTGATGAAATGGGAATGGGTGAGACTCTGCATTTCCCAAAGCCTGCACACAGCAACTCCATGAGGAGTAAATGCATTAACTCCACGTTATCTTCTTTCAAGACAACCTAAAACAACCAAGTGAATGAAAATCCATTAAAAACCACATTTCTTTTCTGTCCTTAATGTGAATGCCCTACTCTAGGTATATACCCTGTGTTGGCAACTGAATCCTGGGCTGCATCAAGACAAGTGTGACCAGTAGGTCAAGGGAGGTGATTCTGCCCCTCTGCTTGGCTCTGGTGAGACCCCAACTGGAGTTACTGTGGCCAGTTCTGGAGCCCTCATCGTAAGGACATCGAACTGTTGGAGCAGGGCCAGAGGAGGGCAACAAAGATGATGAGAGGGCTGGAGCACCTCCCTACTGGTACAACTATTCCTGTGCTCAGATGGGGATGACTGAATCTCCAGGAGCAATAATATTTATCTCTTGTCAGCAACTAGAAAAGGAGATCTGCTAATTGCAAGGGTTTTTTCTGATGAATAAGAACTTCTCAAGTTTTGAGCAAAGTCTCTGCCCATGTTCTCACCAGTCACCCTTCTCACTGTGAGTCCCATAGCAGGATTTGCCACAGTGGGGTTGTTTGCTTCGACCCTATCCAGTGACACTGGGACTCCCTGACATCCCCATGACAGACCCATGAACCACTCAGCCCATTGGAGAGTCACATCATTTCTGGGAAGCCCAGAAGACAAACTGAATCCTGGGCTGCATCAAGAGAAGTGTGACCAGCAGGTCAAGGGGCATGATTTTGCCCCTCTGTTCAGCTCTGGTGAGACCCCAACTGGAGTTACTGTGTCCAGTTCTGGAACCCTCAACAGAAGAAAGACATTGAGCTGTTGGAGCAGGTCCAGAGGAGGGCGACAAAGATGATGAGAGGGCTGGAGCACTTCCTTATGAGGACAAGCTGAAGGAGTTGGGGTTGTTCAGCCTGGAGAAGGCTCAAGGAGGACCTCAGAGTAGCTTCTCAATATCTGAAGGGGGTTACAGAAAGGCTTTTTAATAGGGCCCAGGATGGCAGGACTAGGAGTAATGGATGCAAGTTGAAAGAGGGCAAGTTCAGGCTGGATAAAAAGAAAGAAGTTCTTTACTGTGAGGGTGGTGAGACACTGGAAAAGATTGCCCAGAGAGGTTGTGGATGCCCCTTCCCTCCCTGGAGGTGTTTAAGACCAGGCTGGATGAGGCATTGAGCAACCTGGTGTAGTGGGAGGTGTCTCTGCCCATGGCAGGGGGGCTGGAATTCGATGATCTTTAAGGTCCCTTCCAACCCAAACCATTCTATGATTTAGTGACAAAACCTTTTGCTGATGCCACCTTTCCAGCTGGAGCTGTGGAGACCCAACTTCAGACAATTCCACAGACTGACAGCAACCCAAGGCAACGAAAACTTTCCCTTCAAACTCTCCTCTGCAGAAACAGCCCAGGATTTTACAGCCCTCTCACTGCCAATACAGAAGTTGCTCTGCTTGGAGAATATGCCAAACACTACACCTCAAACACCATCTATCACCAGGGACATGATATTACACGTCATTTGGCTGATAGCAACATTTATTAAGCAGCACTGCTTTTTCACTGAGCCTGAACACAGAAACAAAAGTATTTTCACACCTGTAAGCATGAAAGCAGAAAGCTTTTAAAACAAAATCAAGTCTAGTTCTGATTCTTCTAACCATCAAGTGCACAGTCCTGAGTAATGACTAAGCTTAATGACCGGGTATGACTAACCTTTATAAATAATTAGTGCCTTCTCTTCCCATCCCCCATGGAGAAGAGGGAAGGGAAGAAACCTAAATGATGTGCTGGAAAAAAAAAAGGAAGAATGAAAGGAAATAATCAGATGAAGTTCATGGCATGAACACCTGCCTCCCCTCCCAGTCCATCCTTAATGCTGCTGCAAACATAACCATTCTTAAGTTTATTAAAACTAACAGTTCCTCGTGTGCTATAAAGTTCTGCAGAATTTAGCCACTTTCAGCCTTCCTCTTACATTCTCCTCGTCTAACCCTTTATGGCCACTCTGCTGGTCACCTCCATTGACTTTTTGACTGCATTTCCCCACTGCTGCTCCTTGGAGCTGATGCTTCTGACTCATGTGAGTCCAACTGGTCCCACTCGCTGCACCACCCCTCTCAACGAATGCACCTGATGTTACCACACTCAGCAAGAGGCCCTAAATGAACTCTCCCTGAGAGAAATATTTGATTAATAAACTGAAGAAAAGCAAGAGGACAGCTTAGTACAACCCAGCTGACCCCTCAAACCATTTGAGAAAGACCTGAGCATGGCACCCCCTCATTGCTTCACTGCTGTTTATATTCTGATATCTAGAGCATGTATTTTTTAAACAAAACTATCTGTAAAGAGTGTGTCCAGCACATACTTTATTCTGTAAAAAAAAATACTGTTATTGCTTTTAACAGCTCAGCTACTCTCAGAAGAATTTATTAATCAAATTATAATGGCAATTTACACCATTTTTACTAAAAACTGACTTGATTCGATACAAATCTTAGAAAAGTCATGCAGAATAATAGAAAAACTGATGCAAGCCTTGTGTTAACAGGTTGTCTAAGGTTACAACGTGTTGCTGAAAAAATAATAAATTAGTCTGGCAACAGGTTTTGTGGAAAAAATGAAAGCAAAATTAAAAGATGGATGGTGTTCATAATTTAGAGCTGGAAGTTATAAACGCAGCTCCACGCTCAAGAGAAGTTATTCAATTTTTATCAATATACTTCTCCAAATCCCACAAAAAGAGCTTGTCAACTGAGTCAAGCCTTGCACTAAATCCTGTACAAATACCCAGTACAAGGGCTGTCCCTGGGCAAAAAGGATTTATGACATATTTATGCACTTTGCTGAGAATCAGCCTTTTATGTTCAAAGTGTAATTTGCTGATCGCTGGTAGCACCAGTTCAGAAACTCATCTTTTTAAGGTAATTTTTCTAGCCTGACAACAGTAACAGAGCCAGAGATTATCTAAGTTTGCACAAGGCCTCAAAAGTAGCTCTGTGAGGAGCCAAACTCTGCCCCATACACATCTCACAGCACAAACAGGACACAGCTCTATCAATTCCATACTATTATCAAGTCTGTCTTGCTTATTGCTAATCTGTACCATCATACAGGGATCAAAGATTTGTTCTCACCAACAATATTCTACTGCCTCAACAACAAATCTTCAGTTGTCTACTAAGTACAACCAAAAATTGTTTCCTATTGTTGCCTTGAGTTGTGAGAAACACAATTTCAAACTTTTTCTTCATGCCACTACCTCTCCAAATCTTCTTTCACTAGAGATAGAATGTCTAATATAAAAAAAGTGTAACTTCCTAACACTTAATGTCTCCTTCCTGGCAAAAGTTTCCTTTTTAACATCAAAACCAAAGAGCAGATTCAGACAGATAAGCAATCATAAACTTACAAAGTAGAGAATAATCCTGGAAAGAATAGTTACCTGCAGGTAAAAATGTTGATTTCTAACAAAAAACATGCATACAGTAATAAATAAAAGTTGAATATTTTGTGTTTTTAAATGATTTGCATGGCTACCAAGCAGACTTGGTGTTCAATCAAATGGTTTTTATGAGAGCAGAAGAAGGCCAGTTTTCCACAAACCAATTCCTTCTCTTCACTAAAACCAACCCAAGCTAATAGCAGTGTTTGCAGCTGAGTTCCTGAACTACTTCATAACTGTCATTTAAGGTTCTATTTACATAGCATTTACCAAAACAGAGAAAATAAGCAAAAAGAAAAGTTTTCACACACCCAAATTTTTCATTTTCTGCCTTCCCAGAGCCCAAAACTGTTGCATTTTCATCTCAGAATTCTAACTTTGCTGTGTTAACGATTCAGGTCCTGGGCAGTGTCCAAATTTGTGGTCCTCAAACCAAGATGCTGTGTTTTAGAAGGAACCCACAAAGGTTTCCCAGAGATGGAAAACTCATTTAACTCACTGAACACAGAAATACCATGTAAATTCCAGAGTAGAAGAGTGTAAAATGGCTCAAAAATAGATAAGTCACTGGTTTCTGGTCATTGAACAACAACCTTGAACATAAGCCTAGTGATACCCAGAAAAGATCCCAATTGGTAGGGTAGACAGATATACAAAATAAATCCATACAAGTTCTTCCACAAGCTGTTGGGAACAAGCAGTAGTTTCCACAGCACGACACAAGGCTTCCATAGCCTAAAAGAATGATGATTATATACCCATTAGATCCCATCACTTAAAGACATCCTTATCAGATGTGCAAAACGAGGCATTGGTTTGTCTTGTGACACTCTTATTAATAAAAGAAAAAAAAAAAAAAAAGCATCCTATCACACAGCTCCTGATCTCTGGGGTTCAAAGCTAAGCCTTCAGGATTCCTCAGTGATGAAAGTTGCAGGAAGAACAAACATAACTTTGAGCCTGGCGACATATGGCAGATCTGATGGAGCAGATTTCCAATAAAGCAGAATGTTCCTTTTGCTGATGCATGATTTGAACATAAAATCCACCCCTCACCCAGAAGAGATCCACAGTTATCTTCCAGAAAGAGAGATACCACTTTATGTGCCAACTCCAGGACTCCCAAGCTCTAATCTTGGCAAAATATCGAATCCCTCATGGCCTTGGGCAAGTCAGAACTTCTCTAACTTGCTCTTTCCCCCAGCTCTAAAGCAAGAGTTCATACTACTTTATTTACCAACCACACAGGCACGTTGCAAGGATTAGATTTTGGAAAACTCCTTGAAAGTAAAGCACTCTACAAGCAGCCTCCTTATTATCACTGAGCGTTACAGACATTATTTTTAACAAAATACAGCCATGCCAGAACAGTTAACAGGCATAATATTGGCAGCACATACAACATGCAGGGAAACTATAACCAGGATATGTTTCAACTCGCTTACTAGTCAGTGAGAAATAGAAACAACTACATTCCACTACTTCCTAGTATTTCTTCTGCTCCTTTCTACGTTTCATAGAATGGTTTGGACTGGAAGGAACCTTAAAGATCATCTAGTTCTAACCTCCCACCACACCAGGTTGCTCAATGCCTCATCCAGCATGGCATTAAACACCTCCAGGGATTGAGGGGGCATCCACAACCTCTCTGAGCAACTTGTTTCAGTGTCTCACCACCCTCATAGGAAGGAATTTCTTTCTTCTCTCCACCCTCTTCCAATTTACATCCATTATTCCTAGTCCTCCCATCACATAGCTTATTAAAAAGTCGTACCCCAGCCTTTCTGTAACCCCCTTCAGGTATTGAGAAGTCACTATGAGGTCCCCCCTGAGCCTTCTCCAGGCTGAACAACCCCAACTCCTTCAGCCTGTCCTCATAAGGGAGTTGCTCCAGCCCTTTGATCATCATGTTAAAGATGTCAAAAACACACTTTATTTATTTCAATCACTTCAGCAGATCAGATAAGGAATAGTTCTTATGTATCAGTGGGACTGAGAATTTAGAAATTAGTATGATTTCCCCACCAAGCCTTCTCTTCTCCAGGCTGAACAACCCCAACTCCTTCAGCCTGTCCTCAGAAGGGAGGTGCTCCAACCCTCTCATCATCTTTGTGGTCCTCCCTAGAACCCTCTCCAACAGCTCAACATCCTTCTTATGTTGAGGACTCCAGAACTGGACACAGTACTCCAGGTGGGGCCTCACCAAAGCAGAATAGAGGGGGGAAAATCACATTGTGTTATGGAAATCTATAGATTTCTTCATTTATTTATACTTCTAATTACTTCTGGAATGCATGTTACAAGCACAAAGTAACCCAAAGCACCGCCACATGCAGGATGAACAAGTAACAGTAATAGTTACTATGGAAAAACTGTCTGACTCTTCCCAGCCTGCTACATTTTCTCCTTTTTCCAACAGCTTACCATCCCAGTTCCTTACTGAAGGAACCTGAACTGCTCAAGCAGCAGCATCTCCAAAAATCACTACTAAACTAGAGCAGGGTAGGTTTAGGTTAGAAATAAAGAAGTTCTTCACCATGAGGGTGGTGAGACACTGGCACAGGTTGCCAGAGCGATGGTGGAGGCCCCATCCCTGGAGACATCCAAGGCTGAGGCTCTGAGCAACCTGATCTAGTGTGGGATGTCCCTGCTTACTGCAGGGCTGGACTAGATGGATTTGGAAGGTCCCTTCCAACGCTATGCTTCTATAAATGTTCAAGTCAAAAAGAAGTTGAACTTGTGCATCAAGTGTGCAATCAGGCAATTTCCCATCCTAAAACCACCATAATCAAGCCCTAAATTGGAATCTTCCTTGCACAAGCTAAAAATAATCAGTTTCTACAGAACTCAAGCTTCCATTTATTACCAAATTAAGCTTCAAGGCTCTGAAGAAAACCTCAAACATACACAGAGATGTACTCCATCCTCCAGGGTCTGCAGAGGCATAGTACCAATTTTTTTCCAGGTATCTTTTACTTCTAGAAAGCACCAACAGTAAGTATGAACAAACTGTAGAGGTTATTTACATTAGTACTGCTCAGAACTCTGGAATATTCAATTTTTAACCAAGCCCCAGCAGTCTCCCATCACATGGGAAATGGCCCATGTTGTAGTCACTACAGAGATGATACAAGACACCTCCAGAAGGCAATGAAGAATTCTGCTCTCATTCCCTATTGTCAGCTACTGGCAGATTCAACTGAGTTTTGTGAAAGTAATAAAGTTTTGTTATTAGATACAAAGCAAAACAAAACTGTGGGAGAAGCTTTACCACAGCTGCATCACTGACAGCAAGGAGAAAAAAACTAAATATATGAACTATGAAGACAACTTCTTCTATCTGTTCTCTCCAAACTGGACCAAGTATGAAAAAACATTGTTAATTTGGGGGGAAAAAAAGTTAATCTTTAGGATCTACTTAGCAAATTCTCTTAACATTCACTCAGAAGGTAGAGGGAAAGGAGGGGATGGGGGAAATGAAGGTTTCCAGATTTCAGTTTTACCTGAGCTAGTAGAAAAAACTTCAAGACATACCAGCTCTATATTGTTCTCACTCTATCCCTACAGCATCCTCTAAAATCTTTAAGTAGCCACCTTGAAAGCTTATTATTAGATGCCTGTACACAAAAATTAAGCAGATGGGAGTAACAAAATTAAATATTTGCAAGAAAAGAAACCAAATCTTTGCTCCCTTCAAGTTGACAGTGCCAGTAAAGTGTAAGTTCAGAGATGATGGGTTTGAAATGTTGTTACAGCACTGTTGGAGAAGACAGCCTTTCAGAGAGTGATTTTAAAGAGCACAAGCTCTGTCATTTTACAAGATGATTCTACACGTGTCAGTGATGACCTCTAAGCACTTTACAAACTCTTTACATTGCAAAAGATTAATCTCAGGGCATAATCTCAGTTAAAGAGTTTTCTCCAGACATCTCTGAGCATCTGTATCAGTGAAACACTGACTGAATGCTTTAATAAACTCCTCAGCTTTCCTGCCTTTTATCACATCATTGTACACAACACATATCACTGCTTGAAGTACTCCAAAACAAAGAACTTCACTTTATTTATTTTTAGTCAGTTTCTAAAGATGTTGCAGCTTTAAAAGTAGCATTGTATAACTCGCCTTCCTGCTCCCTACAAAATTATCTGATGATACTTTCACATCATTGCTAAGAAGTGATAAATAAGGTTATTTTTGGACCTTCATTACCCAGATCTGTCAAACTGGACCACAAAGATCCAAACACAGGCTCCTGAAGAAAAGATAAAGCACAATAGTTCTCTACCTCCAAGATATCAGCAGTGGAAAGACTTTGTCAATGCACAGATGCCACAAACAGCCCAATTTCTTTTAGAAACAAGGTATCAGAACTCAGTAAAATCACAACAACTACAGCCTGCTCAATGCAGGTGCTCTTTGAGCACCTCTAATTTCATCAGTCAACATTTGCCTTGATGCAAAACAAAGTATTATTCTAGAAGTATTATATTCTGAAGAGTGTTGATTGAGCTATTTCCCACATGCTTCAAAGAAGAAAACACCTAAAACCCTTCAAGGTTTCTAATTTTCAAGTCACAGGTTAATAACACTTTTTGTACTCAGCTTTCCATAGATGTGGAACTGTATTTTGGAGAGGAAGAAAGAGTCACTCAGAGTAAGAAAATAACTCTAAAACACACGCTGCTTATTGACCAAACTTTTCTTAAGAATGTTCTAAGTGGCTGTAAATCTGGGTGTAAAAAGAAACATGTGCAATGTATGATCTCAAACTATTTCATGCACTAAGTCTTACAAACTTCTATTATCAAACACCACTAACTTTTAAAAATATAAACCCTGTGAGCACAAACTTGATGCATAGAGGCATGAGATAAAAGGATTGCAGGCACAGCTCCATACTCCCAAACTGCCTTTAAAAATTTGTCCTAAGATGCTGTAATTTGAAATACAATTTGGAAAGTGTGATTATTTATTCTGCTTTCACTATGAAGGTGAATGTCCTCTACTACAGATCACAGCAGACCTTAAGAGATGCTTGGTTCTGGGCCCCATGCAAGGTGTTTGTCAGAGCTCAAAGTAAGAAATGCTTTGCAAAAAAACATTTTCAAAGCTGGCTACTTTCACAAGGTATAAAAATGAAAAATGCTAACCAAAGCAAAAAAAAAAAAAGTTTCACTAAAAAAAAATCCTTTTGAATATTAAGTCTGTCTCATCAAGAGCCCAATTTCTGTACACTCAGTCATGAGGAGTTGCTTGTTTTAAAAGTTAGGCTACTCTTCTTGAAGTTATAAATATTCTTAAAGTGTGGGACAGACAAGAAAAGTGCTTAATAAAAACCCTCAAGTGTTTAGAACCTATATTGTTTTACTTTGATCTATTGGGACCTCCAAAGGAGCAATTTATGGTCCAATTATGCTTAAGGACTGGCAATGCTGCTGTCGAGAGCAATACATTTCAGTATGCAGTGGCACTTTGAAAACATCAGCTACCTGGAAAAAAGGTCCCACTGGACCCAACAGTACTGTTTTACCCATAATCAAGTTTCTAATGGAATATTAGTGAAAATAGAGGTGCACATGGCAATAGGCTGTAAACCCAAAAAATCCTTTGACACACTGTGACCATAAATAAATAAACAAATAAGGCTTTTCCAGTCTGTTTACATGCTTCAAATTAAGCCCTGGCATTTCAAGGTCTGCATTTTCCTGGTATTTTTTTTTAAATTAACAGCGTGTGCCATTCAAATTAATCAGGTAGGAAAACACCTTCTGAATAAAAAGAGGAATATTTATGTCAATCAGAATTTGAGAGTCAGAGAATGTCTGTCAGACTTCATCAAACTGCACAGCATCACACACCATAAATAGTGTATTATCCAAAAAGGTGGTGTGAGGTGACAGAGAGTGGTTTTCAGATCTACCTTGTGTGACAAGTGCATGACTCCAAGGTTGGTCAGGAGTTTCAATACATGTATTTTTATGAAAACCAACTGAAACAGATGATACACAACCACTGCTGGTTTCAATTGGTACTGGGAGTAAAATCTAATTAACTGCTCTTTGTATACTGTCCTGAGAACAGTGAAGAGTAAAAATACAGCTATTCCTGTGTTTATTAAAAAGACAAGAAGCCACGTGTTGGTTCACATGAGTATTTCCAGTTGAAAAAATGAAACTACACACAAACACAAGCCTGATTCTAAATCAGAGCAAATATACAGCCTTCAATCCCCAAACCCAGGGTATTTAAGGAGAGACAGAAGAGTTTTCAGGAAGTAAATGTCCCTCATCCTACTACTTACTCACCCACTGAGTTCAGGACTAGATTTCCTTGTCCAGAAATGCTCAGCACTAAGCATGAGACTAGCTACTACAAAAGCTGCAACCCCAGACACAACAGGGTGAGGTAAGGACATAGGAAGACTGCCTTTTGTATCACAACCCCGGTGACTAAAAAGATCATCAAAATCTCCCCAATTTGAAGCTTCTAAGTCAGAATTTGAAGGTATTTAAAGCAGAAGAAGGTGGTTTTCTCGTGTTGCAACAGCTGCTTCTCTATTCATGAGAGCACTGGGGGCATGCAGGGACAGAGAGGGAACTGAACAGCACGTGAAGGTTACACCAACCACTGACAAATCCGCCTCAGAAGTCAAAACAACTAAGGTGAAAGTGAAACAGCAACATTTCATTCAATAATGCTCCATTGTCAAGGCTTTGGCAGTTGGCAACTTCATCTACACTCACATTGTAACAAAGATACTAGGCAGAATTATTTGCAAATTATTACTGCTGAAAAGACTTTCTGGTGACCCGGAATCACGTGCTAAGTAGTGGAATGCTACTATTTCTACTCCTCAAAACCAGACAATTCTCATTGTTAAGCAGAACCCTTCTTCCACAATTCACAATTAAACAGCATGAAATCTTATTTGGTACCTATTTTTTTTTCTCCTGAGAGCAATAACACTTCCAAAACATAAAAAAACCTCCAATCAACCTTCTCTCTCTCTCTGGACTTACCTGGTGGTAACTGAAAATTTTGAATGTTAGTTGGATTCTGAGGTGGCTGAGGCAAACGAGGTGCTAAAACTGTAGGAGTCAAAGTTGCTCTGATTCCACTTGTAGTTGCTGTTGGAGTCCTGGGTAGGTTTTGTGCCACCGTGTTGGCAGTGCCTTTAGCCATTCCCGTAGGGGTGCCAGGAGCTGCAGGAGGTATTCCACCAGGATTGGGAGCAACATTGGAGAGCCCAGCTTGCATAGTTTGCCCAATAATCATGTTACCCCCTGTAGTACTGGGCTGGCCAGCAGTAGCCAGCGTTTGCTGTTGGGATACTGCTTGAACTATAGTTTTTGGAGACTCAGATTTGATGACCTGTGTGGCAGGAGCTGCTGCTACAGCAGTGGAACCCGACTGGCTGTTGGCAAGCGACGTCTGGAGGGCAACTCCAGATCCCACAGTGGCTGTAGCAACAGCAGGAAAACTCCCCACACTGATGGTTGAATTGATCACAGTATTGCTCCCGTTTTGAGTGGCTGCACCAGCTGCAGCTACCGTGGGTCCTGCTGTGTGAATGGGGGGTCTCACCAGCGTTACCGTGGGAGCCCCGGTTCCGATGCTGGGCGGTGGTTGTGAGGAGATAACTGTGGGTGAGGGGGAAGATGCAGAGGACACAGCAGTACTAAGGAAAGAAGTCTGGATGACAGTGTTGGAAGCTGATGGCAAAACAGCATTGACAGTATTTCCTTTCCCCACAGATCCGGGTCCATTGTTGACGAGAGGGGCGACAGCAGGTGCAGGGGCAGGGTTAGCGGTGACAGGAGTCCCAGCGAAAGCAGCAGCTCCTGTGTGGTGAGAATTCATCACCACATTACTCCCGTTCAAAGTTTGCACTGTTGTGGTCCCAATCTTGCCATTCCTAGTAGACAAGGCAGTCGCCATGGTGCTGATAACTACCGATTTGCCCTGACTGAGGGTCCCTGGGGCAGCAGTGACTTCAGATCCTCCTGCTGCTGCTGCTGAAGTGGTGGTGCTGGTGCTCGTGGTGGTGGCTCCATCAAGAGCTGAAGTCTGGGACCTGGTGTTATGGTTAATAACACCCCCTTGTACTCCTCCTGCTCCTGCAAAACAATAACAAGGTTAAACAGAGAGAATAAGCAAGAAGAGAAGCCCAGCAGAGACAGAAGGATCTCCATCATCACCAAGTCTCCTCCACCTCCCTGCTTGGAGCCAAGAAGATGGGACGGAGCACTAACTGAGAGCAACTTTGAAAACATCCTCTTGAAGCTTCCAAATTCCCACCCAAGACCAAGAGATCCAACATTAACTGCAGCATCTTCACTTTCAACACTACTATAAGACAAAACAGGGGGAACAGATTTGATATGAACCAAGGGAAGGGAGGAAGAAGAACACCTGACACCTCTTCCCTGTTCCAGAGCCTGCCATCACATCAAGCAACAGGACTGCAACTGCAAAGGGGGAAAAATGGCAACAGAAGACACATTAATAAGGAATATTCCCTATACCCAGCACACGTTACCCTCTAATCCTTCTATCTCCTACAGACCAAGTCAGTTAGATCAGAAGATTCAACAACAGTGAAATATTAAAAAGTGAAAGGAAAAAGAAGAAAAACGTCAGCCCAGTGAGACAAGAAGTACTCTGAGCCCTGGAGTAGGTTACCAGGAGAATCTCCCACTTTATTACAGAATATGCTCTTCAGATCTGAAGTTACCTTAGCCAGAGACAGTTAAAAATAAATAAATAAAAAGCAAAGCTGGTTTTGAGAAGGGACAAGATGATGTAGCCTCTTGTCCTGAATAATCCTCATGGCCCTTGGTGAGGCCATTGGTGCTACCACAAGTACAATCACACACAGTCCAGGTCCTGGCCCTAAAGGAGAGAGAAAGGGGAAAAGAATAGCAACAGACAGATATGGAGATACATGTTATAAGGTTTAAGGAGATCTTCCCAGAAGAGGTTCATTAATCATGACAGAAGGTCCGTAATATCTCCTTACTCTTCTAGCAACATGAAAGGAAGCAAAATAGATAAATAATAAATAAATAAAGGAGGAGGGGAGGCATTGCAGGGAGATTCATTATTATTTTTTAAAATTTCCTTGAAAAACAGCTTCCCTCCATTCTCACGTTGTGAACCCTCAGCCCCAGCCTTTGCACTGTTCCCCTACAATCTTCACAACGCAAAGAGAGGGAATATTCCCAGGTAGCTACGGGGGAATGGGGGGGAAGAAGACATTGTAGAAGGTGGGGTGCTGTGGCCTGAATTCTCCCCCTTCCTGGGACCTGGTGTTGTGACAACCCCCCCTTGAGGGCAGAGGAGGAATGAGAGGTGTTGGA
Organism: Turnix velox; assembly: GCA_013400935.1. NCBI lineage: Eukaryota > Metazoa > Chordata > Aves > Charadriiformes > Turnicidae > Turnix > Turnix velox. The sequence continues at coordinate 36,693 of VZTY01007447.1, forward strand.
TGCCCCCCTCCAAGCCCCTGGAACAAGGGAAAGGAAAGGGAAAGAGGGGTGTGGGGGGAGAGAAGAATATTCAGGCGGTCAGATATGGGGTGGGGGGAAGCATTTTGAGGGACTTCCTCCCCTTGAAATCCCCCCTCGCTTCCTCCTCTACAGGAAATAGGTGTCATGATTAATAACACCCCCTTGCACTTCAGCAAAAGGGAGAAGGGGGAGGGGAAGGAGCCTTTCCACAGACAGCTCAGGCGGCATTATGAGGAGGGAATCCCCCCCATAACCTCCACCCCCCGGCAAGAGAAGGGGAGCAGGCGGAGGCGGCATGGCAGGACGCGGCCGTTACCAAGGGGGTGGGGGCTCTGCCTCCCCCGGCCTCCCCCCCGAGACGAAGAAGAGCAAGAAGGGGTTAGGAAAAAGCAGAGGGGACCGGCAAAGAGTCACGGGTGATCCCGTGGGGACGCTGCCCCCCACACATGGGTAAAACACCCGCCCGTGTGAGCTGAAGAAGCGAGGAGGGAAAAATAAAGGGGAGGGAGCAAGAGGCGCGGAGACAGAGCGAAGGAAGGGGCATGATGAGGAGAGGCTCTCCCCGAAGATGATCGATACCACCCTTTGCACTCCCGCTCCTGCCACCAACAAGGAGGGAGAGAAGGGAAAAGAGGGGGGGAAGGAAGAAGGAGAAGGAAGGAAAAAAAAAAAAAAAAGCGGTGGTGAAGGGAAAAGGAGCAGCCGGAGCTGGGGAGTGGGGGGAGGGGAGGGCCCCTCTCCCTCTGAGCCCCCCACCCCTGCCCAATGTTACCTGCTTTTGTGATCTCTGGGGCACTCAGTCCCATCTTGCTGCCGCTGCTGCTCTCTGTCTGGGCATTAGCATTGCCTCCTACTACTACTCCTCCAGGGCTAGGGCTAGGGCTGCTGCTGCTACTGCTGCTGCTCACAACATGGTTC
>VZTY01007448.1:4140-28452 GCA_013400935.1 Turnix velox
CCCACCCACCCTTTCTAATTTGGATGAAAGAAATACGGACTTCCCCTGACATGTGAGAGCTTAATGCCCATGGCAAAACCAAAAAATAAGTGTCAGGTGATTGATGATACTGTCTTCACATTGATAGCAGCTCCTCTCCACTAAGATGGAGAGAAGGAAATTCAAGAGAAGAACATCCCCTTGGTCATTCTGATATTTGCTGTCATGAAAACTTGAGTTCACAACCATGGGAGAACTCAGAAATGAAATTAAAAACCCTAAAAACATCTCCACCTGTCATGAAAAGAAACGATAGACAATCTATCTGCCCTTCTGCGAGATCAAGCCCCAAGGTGCTTTTCACATAGTAGTTGGATCTAGAGTTATTTTGTGCTAGCTGCTGGATGCAGAGAAGAGCAGGAAAATAGAAAATATCTTAATGTCCTCTGTACAGCAAGAGATAGGTAAAGTGATTTCACAGGTTTGAACAAGGAGTCTGTCATTTAACGTCTCCTAAATCAGATGTCAGTATCTCCATATCTGTCTCCATATATAGAGAGGCCCTTTGAATTCAAAGAGAGCAGCAGATGCTCAGTGCTCCTGATTTACACTCAATCCCAGCACAGATTCGCTGTAGACCCTCTAGTGAAGCTGTTGTCCTCCCTGATGGCAAAGTTTCCACTGCGGTTTGCAGCTTTGAATCTCGATCTGAATCTGACCCATCTTTGTGCTGTTTGCAAGTCAGCAACATCAACTTGAGCTGCAGGATGCTGAGGGCAGAAGCCCTGTCTCAGAGACACAGGGGTCTGCTTGGAGTGTCCAAGCAATGGTGGGCATGCTGGGCAGTGGCCTCTGCACCTTATCCACCTGTTTCCTGGCCTGCTTTCCATTCCAGCCCACAAAACGATGTGATGAGCACCACCATCCCTAAACCATGTAGAGAACTCATGGCCATAATGCATCTCCAAAGAGAAAATGGCTTCCTTTTTGACAGAAAAAAAAAACTAGAGCACTAAGTGTTGATTGAATAGTTCACCCCATATTAAGAATCTTGTGGGGGAAAGCTGGGTGTAAGCATTTTTTTTTCTGCCTTTGAAACTTTACCCAGTTGGTGACCCAATTTTAGGAAACCAAAGTAATCAAGTTCCCTCTGGCACTTGTGGGCATTGCCTGCATTCCTCCCAACAGAGCTGTGGAGAATCCCAAAAGGACAGAAAACTGCAGGCTTACCTTGGGTGGGGCAGCAGGAGGTTTAGTCTTGATTTTTGGGTTGCTTCCAGAAATGTGTTTCTCACTGGACATCAGCTGATTTTTGCTCCAGAATAATCCCATCCTGGAATTAAAACAAGAAACAATGTTTTAATTAGACTGCTCTTGGGAAAAGGAGCAGGTGATGAAGGACAAAACAGTCTTCTCATTCATGAAAAAGAAGTTAGAGATGAGTTAGGGCAATGGGATAGTGAAAAGAGAGTCTAGAGTCTAGAGTCTAGAATCATCCATGGGCCTTGCAAACCCCATAGTTTCTGTTCCCATGCAACTCGTGTTTCATGCTTTGCAGATGAAGCTCAGACTGATGCTGTAAGTCACCAGAAGAAAATGAGCACATATTACTGCTTTGGATATGTTCCCCGTCCAATGCAGAGATTCTCCAGCCAAAGCTGAGCAGACTTGCTCCAGAGCTAAGTGATGCTCAATGCATACACTGCTGGAGGATAAAAGTGGAGGGTCAAAGATCCCGGGGAATATCCCTGTGCTGAGGTGTGAAGGGATGTACCAAGGCTCGAACAATGTCATACAGTCCCCAGATCAAACCTGAGCCATACTTATATTGCCCAGTGCCATGGACATGTCATAGAATCACAGAATGTGTTGAGATGGAAAGGACTTTTAAAGATCATCTAGTCCAATCCCCCTGCAGTCAGCAAGGACATCTGGCACTAGAACTGGTTGCTCAGAGCCTCATCTGGGCTGACCTGAAATGTCTCCAGGGTTAAGGCCACCACCACTTCTCTGGGCAACCTGTGCCAGAGTCTCCCCACCCTCACGGTGAATAACTTCATCTGAATGTCTCATCTAACTCTGCCCTGCTCTAGTTTAAAACCATTGCTCCTCATCCTGTCACTACATGGCCTCACCATGCAGCAAAAACAGAACATGTAGTAGCTATATAGCATGGTACCAGTTCCATCCTTCCTTATGCTTAACCAGTACAGACACAAACTCAGCTTTTCCAGAAAAGCATGGTGCCTGACAGGACATTTTGGAAGATTTCAAGAGTGGTCAAACATTGTGTAGTTCTGCATCCTTCCCACCTTTACAGTATGAGCCTTAGATTTGACTCAGTTGTCCATGTGCAATGCACCTTTTGCTGTGTCCTGAGGTCTTGCATGGTGTGGATCTTGCATACAACCTGGATTATGTCTCTGAACCCCATGTCTCTGACCTTCTGGGCACCTCAAGGACCACTAGACAGAAATGAATCAAGCCCTTTACACAGACCATTCTCAGGTCCATGCTCAGGGTTTCCACACCTGTGTTTGAGGGCTCATTTAACTTGCAGTTCAGGAAAGCAACTTCAGCGTAATACTAGAAGTGGGTAGTCAATGTAGCTAAATCATGGCAAACTCAGCCTGCTCACCCCCCTGAAAGAGCTGAAGCCAGCATTACTGAAGTACTGTTGCTGCAAAGATATAGCCACACTATCCAGCACTGAAGTCTGCCTCTGCTTTGAACAAAAGGGATTTAAAAGTGTCCAAAAAACCTCCAATCCTCAAATACTCATCGCTGAGTAAAGGTACACTGGCATCTGTTCTTGCCAAAATACCTCAAGATCTACAGTGAACATGGGCAATCCAGGACAGGTAATCAGACTCCAACAGATGTGTTCAAAAAAGCTTCCATCAGACCAGACTTGCAGGAAAAAAATGTTCCAGTAAAAGCAACTTTTTTTTCCCTTCCTAGCACATATCTAATAGTTCAAAAGCGGTGACTCTGAAATGAAGTTTCTAACAGAGCCGTCTCAATATTTTAAGAAGCTACATTTTTAAATACCTTCCCCCTTCTCACTCATTTTTATTTTCACTAATGGAAGGAACTAGTGAAATATTTCCGTTCGACCAAAAGTTTTTCAGCATCCACACTTGTCTCAGCTCTACTCTGACCTTAGTTTACAGATGACCCATACCCAGCACAACTCTGGGGACCTGGGGACTGACAACGCGGTTGAAGGGGAAGTTTCCCCCACTGAATCAGCCACAGCATTTCCTGCAATGAGATAATTTTCATTTGGCAGCCTCCCTTCCAGGTGACAACCAGGGTTTGCTTGGCTTAGAAGATCTGCTTGTCAAGCAATGTCTCGTGGTTTGCTTAATGAGCTTTCCCCACTCTTCCACTTGCAAATTGCTGGGAGAAAACTTTGTGCTAGAATTTCTGAATTTAGAGTGTGATTTGCCAGGGAAGTAAGTGAGAGTAGCTGTAGTTCCCTTTTCAACCAGGGAACTGTAAGGATTTGTTGTTTTAGGTGTTGCTCATCAACCAGGCAAAGCGCAGACTGTACCTATGTATTGAATGTCTATCTATGGTCCTGTTACTATCTCAGTGGAGCATCTTAAGTTCTTTGAAATGTAGCCATTACTGTCTTTTCTACAGAGTTAGGGGGTGTAAGATAGGGCACAAGTCAGGAATACACCTCAGCCACCTGTCATGTTGCCAAAATGGTCTTAAGAGACAACTGATGGATCATCTGCATCTGAGTCACTCTCAGTGAGGACACTGGTAGAGTGGGAAAGAATATGGAGGAAAGTCAACCTCAGCAAGTCCCATCAGGGCCTTGTGGTCACCCCAAGTCCTCCAATGAGATTTTAGAGAAGTGAGGACCGTGCTTTAACTTGTGTGTCTCCTTACAGTGCTTGTGTTCCAGGAGGACACGGCAACCTTTTCTGCACCATGGTGAGATTGGAAGCACCTCTCTGCACACTTGCACAAGCTGAGCTTTCTCCTTGCATGCATGTGAGGCAACATCCGTCCAAAGTGGTGCCGAGAACTGAACAGCACGTTCAAGAACAAGTGGGAAATTGGTCTGGCAAAAGTTGTCCCACAAAGGTCACTCTCTCCCACCCACGCATGAGATACATTAGTACAGGTCTGGGTATTCACAGTCCCTACCAGATTCCCTCTTTGCACTCTCCAGCTCACCTCTGCACCCTTCAGCAGCCAAGGAGGCCAACTTTCTTCCCAACATAAAATCCCAAAATAACTCTGCACACAAATACTGTCAGAAGAGGAGACCTGCTGGCATGCTCCCAGCCCACAGCCAGTAAAGTTTTCATTTTTCAACAAGTAATATTTTTTCTTTTTCAGAAAAAGATGCCTGAATTGAATGTATGTTGCTCCTGAATTGAATGTATGTTCTGCTTCTGGGTTTTGGGTTTGTTTTTTTTTAACTAGTTTCCCAAAAGCATTTTGAGAAAACTCACAGCCACTTTTTATTGGCTTTTTCTGGATATATTCCCAGTGGAAAAGAATACTGGGGAGAAAACAGTAACTCAGAAAAACATGAGAATTTCTTTTTGTGATTTTACAGTGTTTCCTATCTAAAATTATTTGATTAGTTTTAATAACTGAGAATGAGGAAACTAACTTCCTCAAATTTACTGAAAAAAACCAAAAGATTTATAAAACGAGTTCTTTTAAAAGCAATCAGAAATCAAGATGAGACAAAAAAAAAAAAGATAATGTAATATTTTTCCACATGCTTGAAAAGTTTCAGCAATAAATACTCCAGCTTAGCTGCTGGTAAAGTTTTGAGTGAAAGTGTTTGATGCAGAAGTCTTCCAGGGAGAATCAAGCAAGCCATTGCTGGGGAAGTCAATAGACACCAGCGTGATGAGCTCTGTATAGCATCCAACTCTGAGTGCATGTGGGACAGATGTGCAGAGCACAGGAACACTGGATGATCCTACAGAACCTCAAGAACAGTGTACCCCATATAGGCAGATTACAGAAGGTAATTTTAGCCACCTTAAGAGGAGCAGTAAGTAGCATTTTGGCTAGTGAGTGCTGGAGGCTGGTAGTTTTTCCCACAGCAGTGGGCCAAGGAGAGGTCGTCTGAAGATCCCACTACAAATTCCTGCTTCCAGCAGTGCTTGGACATCATCTTCGTGAGTGAAAGGAGAGGAAGTGATTAAATGTTCTGTTATTCCCTCATCTTCAAGGATAATTGGAGGATATACCCTGCAGGAACAATTCATCAAGCTGAACTTGGAACTCCAAGGAGACCAGTAGAGATAGACACCAGACACTAGAGTTTTTCACATGTTGAATCTAGAGTTTTTCTTGTGCTAGCTGCTGGATGCAGGGCTAACAAGAGCAAGAAAAGAGACCACAGGGTTTGGAGACCTGACTTGCCCCTATGCTAGGCACATTTTGAGTTCCCAAGATGGACTAAAGTGAACAGGACAGTACTGAACTTAACCTGTGGATGCACTTACTCCTTTTGTTGTAGCAGATGAGAAGGGAGGATGGTGGTACCTGGGTTAAGACAAACCTTCTATCTCAAAATCAAAGAATCACCTAGGAAGGAACCTTGCAATCCATCAAGTCATATCATCAGCCCAACTCTGACAAGAACCATCACTAAACCATATCTCAAAGCTCTGTGTCTGCCCATCTCTTAAATACCTACAGGGATAGGGCCTTAACCACTGCCCTGAGCAACCTGTTAAATAATGGTGGTCCTGAACCATGGTCACACCATCTATTGGTGCTGCCTGATTTCTGCTACCAGAGCAAGTGAGCTCAGAAGTGATTTCTGATGTGAATACAACGTCTTCTGCAATAGAGATGTGGATGACACAGACAGCCTTAGGATTGCATGGGTGAGTGCAGGGAAAAAACTTAAGATAGAGTCTAGCAGAAAAGCAGAAGTCTCTGCTCATCATTTGCCTCACCCCCATGAAACTGCCATGGAAAAATAAATATAAGACCCCAGCAAGCCAATAGTGTTTCACTGTGAGGGCAGCTCCAAAAACCCCCCAAGCCCAGTGTAATCACAAAATGAGCCCCCTTTCCATTCAGTTTTCTGAGCAGGCCAGCAAAGTGGTTTCATAGTTCACTGAAATCATACATTTCAATTAATTTTAGGATTTCAGGATGTCTTATCTAAGAAACCACATTTTTAATGAAAATAGGATTAAAAACCCTAAAAAAAACCCTTTGGAAAATCAGATATAGCCAGTTATGAAGGGTTTTAAATAGTGAATTTCTCTTTGGAAGTTCTCCCCCCTTCCAGAAAGAAATGCCGAAATCAATTCTCTTTGGATACAATAATTTAAGTATTTCAGATTTGCATTTTTGCATCATTGAAAAGCAAGGGAGTTCAATAGAAAAATTATTCCCCCCATTCGTGGAATATCCCAGATGCATTCAATTCCCTTTTCCCTTGATAAAATATCACTTCAATACATTTCCTGACCTGGCATACTTGGATTGCCTTGTGAAACATGAAACAGAAGAATTACTAAAGATCTTGAAGAGCTCAGCTGCTTAAACAGCAATGAAGATTTACTACAGAAGCATTTTCTGTACCTCTTTTCTACTTTTTTCTGGGCTTCCATCGAGTTCTTTGGGGTATTGGACTAGATGATGTCTTGAGGTCCCTTCTAATCCCTGATATTCTGTGATTCTTTTTATTTTCTTTTTAAAAAAAGAAATGGTTAGTGGCTTTGTTGCTAGGAGGTAGTTAGGTGACCACTGGAAAAAAGCATGCTGTGCTAGAAACACCACTGACCACACAGAAGTTCTTTCTCAGAGGTAGAAGGTGAGAGCTGTAGACACCATCCCCTAGGACACAAAGGCCAAAGTCTTGCTGAAGATCCCTGAGAGGGCAGCATCCCTGTGATGAAATGTCTGGTCTGGTGAAACATGCCCCTGCCTATGGAAGCAGGGCTTGGACTAAATTATATCTAAGGTTCCTTCCATTCTATAGTTGTATGATACAACCAGCAATGTATCTCCTAACATTGGGAGTATAAGCTGAAGAAATTAAATTGGCAAACGCTGTCTCATTTTGGGCTCCCTTGCTGCAGTCCTAACCAGCCTGCCTTTTCCATTGCAATTTTAGTCATCTCTCTTCAAACATGCTTTGAGGGGGAACCTGGGCCAAGCAAACAAACCAGGCAGAAAATCGGGCTGTTTCAGGACTTTCTGAAGAGCCAGGACACCCCTTGGGAAAAGGTTCTGTGAGAAGCTGAGAAGCTGGGGAGTAGGAGCATGCAGTTTTCCAGGACCTTGAGCTTAAGCAGACACAAAAATTTTCTTGACAGGGAGGAAAAAAAAGAAAAAGAAAAAAAGATAATAAAAGCTTCTTGCTCTCTCCAGAAGTAGAAAACAACTGCCTGTTGCCAGAGTGGTCATTCACTAATCAAAACATCTGTCTGGAGGAAAAATGGCTGCTTACATTGAGCATTGCACCCTGCTGAAACCAGCTCTTGGCTGAGCCTCAAGAGGCTATGGGTTAGGAACAAAAAACCAGTGCTCAGAGGCCTGGGAGAGGAAGGGGAAAGAGTTGTGTATCCCACCTCCTTCAAACACACTTTTCTCATGAGCTCACCCCCAAGGCATCAGCCAAGCGGGGCTTCTGCTTGGAGGTCCTACATGTCAGGGAGATGGCATGCATTGGTGGAGCAAAGGAGGAGTATGGGACCAGGAGAAGCAGGGACATCTCTTTGGATACCCAGAGCGAGATACTCTTAGGTCCTTCAGAAGTGAGTAATTTTATCACAAAACTGCATTGCTTGATGGCAACTTCTACAGTGGCGGTAATTTCAACCCAAATTTCAACTCAAATCCACCTGCTGTCTAGCATGTGACTATGGGCCAGACTTGTGAACAGGCTGTGGGCAAGCTGAGGAGCAGGGAGAAATCCTCACCACAGGCCACCCCAAAGGTCTAAGTCCTGCTGAAGTGGTCATAGTCCATGATTTCTTTGCCAGTATGCAATATCCTCATTATTATGGTGCTTTATGAGCACCTCAGAGTGCTCTGTAGGGATGTGAGGTGGTCCTGGCCCTCACAGTCCCCAAGATATGAGGAAATGGATGGAGTGTCCATCCACATCTCTACCTGTAGCCATCCACAATTCTGCCCTGTTTAAGGCCCTTCCTGGAGGCCCTGAATCACAGAGACTGCCTTTTTCTGGAAAATTTACAGCATTTTGCAGGAACTGTCAGCCATGTCAGAGACCCATTCCTTGGGTAAAGTCTCAGAGAGAATAATGCTCCCTCACACCATCCTCAGATGAAGTAAAGGGCTGTAGGGCAAGATATACATCTCCAGTTCCCCTCCTGGATGCCTCCAACCACTTAGGAAGCCATTGGTAGTTACTGGATGTAGAGCCCTACCCGTTCTCATCATGGCTGCATCCAGCTCCAGACAGCTTTCCCTATACATAAATCCCCTCTTCCTACACTCTTTCCCTGGTATCTACTTGTCCCCCTCTCCTTTTGCAGTAAACAGAGGGAAGGTCATCCCTGCAAACAATCCCTTGGGGCTGGTCTTAGCAGTGGATGGGCAATGCCCCCCGTCACCTCTATGCCCCATAGATCTTGGTTAAAGGGAATAGCAGAAAGGGAGGCATCACACAAAGGAGGAATAGAAGAGAGAGAGATTACAGGGAAAAACCTTCTGACATTCTCCTTCACCTCAAGGGAATGGGGATAGGATGCTCCCTACTTGCCTGCTTCCTATGAAGCTGCTCCTGGAAACACGATCCGAGGACGGACAGACTTCTGGTCCAACCCATGGCAGATGCTCCATGGGGCTGAAGGCCCTTGAAGAGTTTCTATGTTAGAGAACTCTGGCTCCCACCACATCCACACCATCCATGGGACTGACTGCTTCAAATGCTATGCTCCCGGACTGTGGGAGTAGCCTGATTTTGCAAATGCTTTTAATGGACTTTCTTTTTTTAATCAGGTCTTTGTGTCAGAACCAACTCTTTTCTTCTCCCCCAAGGAATCCTTGCTCTATTTTTAATAAGAAAGAGATCACTGGGGAGGAGGGTGGGTGTTGCACTTCTCAGATCTCCCAGCCAATGAAAACAACAGTGAGGAAGGTGAGAAATCCAAAGAGAACACAGACAGAAAACTCGGAAAAACTCACAGGCTATTGACAGCTGTCATTAAAAACAACTACAATCACTGTAAATGGGTTGTGTTTTCACTGTGCAAACCACCAAACTTTAGGAAACAGATGAAGAGGCTGGCATGGCAACAGTCTTCCCTTTCGGTGATTAAAAAATAAAAAAAAGACCTTTGCAGATGAAATGCATCTTGTCCTGGTGAGCCCCAACCCTCTATGAACCAACTGAAACATAGGGCCAAGGAGGCAGCGTGGTCTAACGAATGAAGACCTGGACAGGGACTTGCGGGTGACTCTGAGGAAGTGACTTTCTCATTTTGCCTCAGCAAGTTCATCAGGGAGACTGAAATACCTCTGTCCTCGGACATAAATGTGGTATAAAAAGCAAGATCTCCACAGATTTCTATGCACCATAGGGTGCATAAAATGATGGTTTCTCTGAGGTGTTTCCGATGTGTAAGCTGTTGACCCCCATAAAAGACAGTGTGCAAACATCTGCGGGTAATTGCATGTTGTCATGTTTTATGTGATATGGGTCAGCGGGGAAGATACTCTTGGTCACAGCAACCTTGGGGGTGGAATTTTCTCATGAGGTTTGTGCTTCAGCTGCTCCCACTGAGAAGGACAATCACAAGCTGATGTACATCAAGCATGAGGCACAACCTGAAGGTCACCCACACTCTAGTGTTTACAGGAGGAAAGACTTTGCAGAAGTTGTCTGCACTGAGGTTGTGGTGGAGGACCTCCACCAGATAAGGACCCAAGGGAAAGATGAGGCTGACTGAGGACATCATGCTGCATGAGATGGGAGCAGGTGCTCCAGAATGGATGTGCCTGATGCCCACACACTGCTCATTGGGCTATGAGGTGTCCTAGTCAGTAAAACCTCCATGAGATGCATGTAATGAAAATCATCCTTGGCTGTGAGCTTCTGAGGAAGGAAGAAAACCCTGTGGAGGTCTGCAGGGTTGTCTGGAGCATAAACAGGGATCTGCAAGTGCTCAGGCTTCATGCTATGCCAGATGGCAACCAGGACAGACTCCCACCTCATCAGGTGTGCTGCAGAGTTAGACCTGTTGTTTGCTTACCAAGGAGATACAGAAATGAGGAAGCACTTGCAGATTCATCAAACTCCTCCAGCTAAGGGCAGGAGAGATGGAGGCAGTCTAGGCTGGGTTTGGGAAGGAGGGAACAGCTTTATGGTTAGCTGGAGGGGCTTTGAGCTTATCCTTTAAAGGGGAGCACATCTAAGGGACCTGACCATCCTTAGCTAAGTGAGCTTCACTTCCTATTCCTATGAAAAGGGAACTTGCTTTTTTAGAAAGCCGCTTGTTGTCTACCACTGGGGTAGGAAGGAGGTGCAGCAAAGGTTTAGAAATAAGCCAGGGAGAAACAAGCCAAGTCATCTTGGGAAACCTGGGCAGCAGCATGGCAGCTCCAGACAGAAATCTGCTTCTGATTTGAGACATGTTCCCCATGCTGGCAGTGGGGAAGCCCAGCAGCTGCAGCCAAACTGTGAAGACCCTTCCAATGATGGCCATGGTTCAAGTGGCTTCAAAACAAGACGTAAAAATAAAAAGTATTAGATACAGTGTCATCAGCTTATTGTATCTCAGGGGGCTATTCCAGTATCTGAGATACTTTGGCTGTGCCCCTGTCACCTGGGACACATATCTTCACCCTGCCCCTCTTCTTTTTTTCCTCTGGGATGGTAATCTCATGGGCACAAAACAAGATCCAGAGTCAAAAAGACTGCCTTTCTGCAATTTGCTTACTGAGAAACCATGAAGCCATAGCTCAGGGATGTCCTTTGAAAGCAGCTGGAAGGAGAACACTGAGAAATCACATAAAAAAGGGTAATAAAGAGAGAGAAAGTCTCTTGTATGAAGCTCCGGGGTCACTCCACATGGTATCCCCTTGCCTGACATGAAAGTGCAAGATACAGTTGCAAGATACTAGGTCAGTAGTCAGTAGGGTCTGACTGACAGTTGTCTCCACCTTGTTTTCATGTGTCAGTCCCCAGATGTTTTCTAGTATCTTTTCAGGTATGTACATGATTGTACAACTTCGAGGCTGGCTTTCACAGTCTCTTATGAGGCATGCATGGAGGCCAGAGGACACCTGTTCATGCAATGAATGCCCTTGGGCTCTTAGGCTTGTACCTAAGAAAGACCTCTAGGACCTACCACTCCACAGGACACGGATAAGGACCAGGAAATATGGCAGCCTCTCTTCAGATCACTTATAGACCCTCAGATAGACCCTACAGCCAGATACCTATACTGGTGGTCCAATACATAGACTCCTTCTACCGCAGCACCCATCCCCACCCTATCTTACCTGGTTCACTCAGAACCAAATTTTATTCTTTTAAAGTGTCTGCTAGTCTAGAGGTGACTCTGAATTTGATGTGAAACCAACAAATAGGTAGGAGGCACCTCTCCTCTTCTAATTGCCCCCCAGGACTGTTTCCTTTTACCACTGCTGTGAAAGCTAGGCAGCTCATTCCTTCCAGATGGTGTTTTCACGTTCTGGTCATGTTTTGTCTCTTCCCTGTTAAGAATGAGCAGCCGAATTTACTGTGTGACCCTCCAGTTTCCATTCCTCTAGCAGAATAAAAGCTTATTCATTGAAATGTATGGTTGCTTCTGGAAGATGTTGACGCATAATAACCAACGCACCAGCCTCCATTTTGAGCACTTAGACTTTCAGAGCAAGCTGAGGCAGCATCTCAACTCGTCCAGTAACTGATTTCAGGTCTTGTTCTCCTATCCTTCTGAGTTAGGTGACTGTATCCAACCCAGTCATAGATCCCATCTCCTCCTAACTCCTTAATTGAGTTTAGGGAAATCTAGACTGATTCCTCAAGTTGCAACTGCTGTCTGTTGGGTCTCTTCTTTCCAAGAGACAGTCTGTCCTTTTTCCATTCATTTACTATCTTAAACAAGTGAGCAAATTTGGGATGACACACAGACAGGTACCAGATTACTCTAAATAATTGGTGGTTATGGGCTCTGTCCTGCTTCACAACTGCAATTTATTGCTGAAATTATTATTCTCGCAAGGTTTTCTTAAGGAACTGGATTAAAAATCCCAGCTTTGGCTAATGGTAACTGGGGGATAGCCTGCTCTCAGGGGAGACTGAAGAGATTTTGTCTGTTTCCATTTATGAAAGGCATGTTTGGAGGGAGAAAAAGTGACTTTTGCTTTCTTTCTCTTCTTCTTACAGTAAGTTAGAGAAATTTATGACACAGAAGTGATGGGGCTAATCCACTCTCAGGTTGCCTCATCTTTAATGTTTTCTGCTTCCATTGCATCAGAGCCAGAAAAAACCTTTTTTTATCAATTCTTTCTTTCTTCCTCCACTCCCTGCCAGTCTCCATACCGTCACTAGCGTCAGCGGGCCATGTTGATGGCTGACATTGTGTAACTGCTGGTTTTAAACAGCCTGGATTTCTTCTCACCTGTCTATTCTCTTTCTTGGAAAGAGTCCTACAGACTCAATCCCTTTCCATGCACAGTTGGTTTTCATTGTCAGCTCACGCAGCGACTTCTACACAGAACTTTCTGTTCATTTTTCCATCAGAATTTCCCAGAGAAAAAGTGTATTCCAATGGAAATTGCCACCCTTGAGAAGGTTCTGTCACTAAAACACCATGAATATTGGCACCTTTTAGTGGAAAATTTAAAATTTCCTATGCAAGTTTGCCCTATAAATGTCTCAAGCAGCTGCGGTCTTCTTCCGTGCTTCTAAAATAACGAAGGCCAAATACGTAAGAGACAGCCAGGAAAAACTCTTCAGATAAAAGTAGATGTACAACTTATATTGTTTTCTCCATTTCCTTAGTATGACCTTCATTTTCTCTCCTTCTCTCACATGTTGCATGTGCTGCCTTGATTTTTTTCCATAAATCAAATTTAACCTCTATTCAAAGTCCAATTCTCAGGCACCATCCTCCCATACATGACTTTTGAGATGTTCTGCTCCAAATTTCCATGGTTCCAAGACATTTGCCATTCACCATTCACACAGCTTGGGTGTTGGGCATGCAACTGGTGAGTCTGAAAAACATCCTGCAGCTCCTCAGCCCATGGCATTTTGTCAAGGTCTTCCTTTCAGTTTTCTCTACTCTGTCTGGAACTCATGAAGAAAAGGGGTCACCCTGTGTAACCTGATGGTCCTTCACCACTAGCCACCATGATCGTAGGAAGCACCTGGAGCTGCTCAAGGCCAGGCTGGATGGGGCTTTCAATGACCTGGTCTAGTGAGAATTGTCACAGCCCATGGTAGAGGGGTTGGAATCAGATGATCTTTGAGGTCCCTTCCAATCCAAACCATTTTATGACTCTGTGATAAGCACAGAGGTCTGATAATACAGGAGGCTGTTCCCTTCTGTGTATGAGGATACACTATAAGCTGTGACCCTAGAGGAATTGGGTCATAAATACCTTCTTGGATAGAAATATCCTTACAGAGAGAGCACAAAATGCTTTTTCAACCAGCCTTCATTCACCAAAACTGTTGCATGTTCACCCATTGGTAAGGCAAACTAGACATTCTAATAGATTTTCACTCTTCTCATTCATTAGGAAGAAAAGGATTCATTTGTAAACCACCTGTTTTCTACTTCTGCTCTGTCTCCCATGAATTTGACATGCAGGACCTAAGGGGTGTGCTTTTTGATCATTAACATTTTTCATGGTTGCTATAGGAGCAGAAATGATCAGTGAGATTTGGTCAGATTTGGAGAATAATTTCATAAATATGTAAATAAATAAAGTCTAGGGGAGAGAGACTCTGAATAACACATTTCACTTCAGAAACCACATGTATTTTGCAGGACGGTGGAAACATAGGACCTGCACCTAGAAGGCCATTAATCTGGTGGACTTAACACTGCATCTGGGATATTTCCCAGCTTGAGCTTCAAAGTTTTCAATGATGGGAATTCCCACTGCTTCCCTTCACTCTGTCCTAGTACTCTAATTCCTGTAGCTTAAAAAATCACTTCCTAATGATCAGCACTGATTTCCTTCACTGAAAGATTAACTTCTTCTCCTGCACATGGCGGACATGAAGCGTGTTCCCTCCTTCCTTGCAGTGGCTCCAGCAAATGAAGCAACATGACTTCTTGTAAAAATTCCTCATCCATCACGCTTTCTACACCTTTCCACAACTCTATCCCTCTCCTTCAGGCATTTAATAATTGGGTTTGGAAGTTTGAATAGGCAAGCCCACAATGTTTTCTGAATTAAAACTGACCAACATTGACAGAGGCAAATTTGCTCTGTAAAACCGCAGAAACATTGTTCTCCTGCTCGGTTGCAACATTTCTTGGAAAAAATTATAATTGGAAAACTATTTTTTATTTCAACACAAGTTGCTGCTGTGTTTTGAGTTTTAGGGGCAGATTTTTTTTTTCTTTGGTTGAGCAGTAAAATTAATCGAAATGGATTTAACCCTGGTATGGAAAACGGGATGATCTGTGAGAAGCACTTGGCTTGTCCAGCATGAAATATTGGTGGTCTGGTTTATGTTCATAGTGCATATGTTACATTTTGGCCTTTTATTTTAAGCAGCAGCCATGAGTCTATGCTGCTTTATACAGTGGTGTACTTCCTTTTGAACTTCACTGTGACGACCAGTGGGACAGCCACCTCTTCCACAACAAGCAGCAGGATCCTGAGGCTGCAATCCATTGCCAGGACCTCCACCAAGTGGGAACTGCATCCTTTTGTATCCCCACAGCTACTTCTAATCTTGCGCTGTGGTGCCGACACAACGAGAAAACTGACTTGCACCACATTAAATGAAAGGCTGGATGGAAACTTACCAATGGCTCCAGCAGCGTTTAGCCCCTGGTATCTAGCAAAACTTTTGCCAGTGATTGAAACCCATGGGCCTGAAGTAAATGATTAACTGGAGGAAAGCTCACCCTTTGGAGTCAATGCTCCAGAGGTTTTTCAGGCATGGAAAAGCAGTCGGAAAAAGCTCATTTTAACATAAAGAGAATGGAAAGAAAGCAAATGAGGATGGAATAATAGAACAGTTTGGGTTGGAAGGGATCTTAAAGAACACCAAGTTTCAAACCCCCTGCCATGGTCAGGGACACTTTCCACTAGATCATGTTTCTTAGTGTCTTGTCCAACCTGGCCTTAAACACCTCCAGAGAGGGGGGCATGCACAACCTCTCTGGGCAATCTGTTCCAGTGTCTCACCACCCTCATCATAAAGAGTGAAGTAAAAGTATGCCCAAGTGCTCCTATTCTGCTCAACATGGTGCTCTATAAAGTCCATGCTGAACCATTTCCACACCTGATAGACATGAAAAAAGGCTTTGTCTGCACCTAAATACAGGATCAAGGCATTTTTGGATTTTGATGTATCCATAAAGATGCCAGGGGGATTAGAGACTCACTCAAGAGGAAAGTCAGCAAACAAAAGTAATAAAGCTGAGAACCTTGTCTGAAATGCATGCATAGTCCAGATTGTTAAGAAGCAGGAAGCTCATTCTGGGATATCATGGCTTAACCAGGGTGGGGGAACTGCGATCGCCTCAGCTGAGAGCCCAAGGAAAAAATACACACTAGAGCAGCCCATATTGGTTATGTGAAACAAAGAAAGTCACTAGAAAAGCAGATAAAGAAAAAACAGCAGCACCTTAGTAAAATTTTAACTCAAACATCTCTTGGGTCCTTTGCTCCTCCATTGGAAAATTCAGATGTTGGCTTGTCAGCCATTACCCTCAAGGTGCAGGGACTGTGGCAGAACTAAGTAAGAATGGGTGAGAGGTTTTGTGGGTTATTTTTTCTCAGATTTTTGTGCATCCATATACTGATAATGCTGCAAGAGGTCTGTGAGGGCCAACAAAACCAGAAATCATAAGCTCTGCAGCCCTAAAATCTTCTGATAAGAATTGCTTAAATCTTGTCAGAATGACTAATGGAGAAAATTAATGAGGATGCCTTTGCTACCCTGCAGCTATCCTTTTACCTTCTTTATTTCCATCTGCCTTCTCTTATCCAGAATGTACCAGAGTAGGGAGAACATGTGAGTGCTCTATGTGCAGCAGGAGCCCTTATGGCTGCCTGCATATGCACCATGTACCAGTTTTGCACTTTCAATTAAGTATCACAACAGCCGCACATAAAGGCAAGAAGTAAATGCCCCCATTTCCCAAGGGGGGTAGCTGAGGCACCTTGAAGAGTGCCTTGCCAGGCTTCACTGGCCACTCATCCCTCACTAAACACCTGAGGAAGTTAGAGATGCAAATACCCCACAACACTGCAACTGCTCTTCCTGTCCAGAAGTGTCACAGCGAACAAGGTGGCTTCTGAGATACAGTCTTAGAATTGCCTTAGCTGGAAAGGTCTCTTCAGCTCATCTAGTCCAACCATTAACTCAACTCTGACAAGAACCATCACTAAACCATATCACTAAGCACTATATCTATCTCTTAAATCCCTCTAGGGATGGTGCCTCAACCACTGCCCTGAGCAGCCTCTTCTGATGTTTAATAACCCTTTCAGTGTAAAACTTTTTCCTAATATCCAGTCTTAGACAACCAGGCTCCATTTTTAAGTCTGGCCTAAGTTTTAATCAAGAATGAAAGTGATGGACTTAGTGCACAATCTGCATGTGTGTGGGTGGGAACAGACCAAGGGAAGAAACAGTAAGTCCATTCAAACCATAACTCTGTAGAAGATCTCCAACTTTGTCCACAACCAACATTGTCCTGCCACTGGTTTTACTAACTTGGATAGAGCAGCTCATGAAAACCCCAAGAAGAACATCTAATCCATGTACAGAGCAAAAAGAAGCAAAAATTCCTAGCTCTAGATGCAAAATTTGTTTCTCAGCAGGAGAATTAAAGCCTCAACCCATAGGTTCAGCCCAGCAAAGATTGTTCAGTTGGAGCCTGAGTGTCTAAACTTCTCTTTCATTTTTTTTAAATTACAAATTGGATCCCTGATTTCACTTTCTCTCTAATCTCTCCACTCCAAAGAATTCAGCTGGAAGAAACTTATTAACTCCTTGTTGTTTAAAGGGTTTTAATCTGCTTTTATTGGATCTATGCCCAAGAGACAGTCATCCAGGTCAGCCTTGGACTTAGAGCAACAGATTCATCTCAGACAATGCCTCAGTATTGGCACTAAGTTCTTGCTAGAAGGAAAGAGAGGGGCACCATGTCTTGATCCATGGCAGCAGCACTAAGCATCCCACTTCCAGCCTTTAATGGCTTAATTACCATGGTCCATGGATGGGCCAAATGTTCTAAGGGGATACAGCCAACAGAGCTGATAAGCAGGCGGCACGAATGAAGCAAAATTGAAGCAAAATTGTTGGAACTTACCTGGCAAGTCCTATGCTTGGTTTAAATCATACCCTGCTCAGTCTTACTTGTCCATCGGAGTTTAAAAATCTCTTGCGGGGCACATACCGAAGACCATCAGTGTGTTGTGATAAGTTTTAATCCTTAGAATACATTGAAAAAGAGAAACCCTAATTCTTCTTGGGGCTGTCAGTTGGCTGCTGTTCGTGGTTTCCTGTCTACAAGCAGCTGAATGGCAAATTGAGTCGGTTTGTTACGCTTATAGCATTTAAGGGCTGTCTGTATAACCACACTGCTCATTTACAGCTAATGTTAGAACAGTATCTACCTTAGAACTGTTACATGCAAAGGCTCAGTGGACTATAAAAAGCATTGCCCAACTACAAACGATGCCCCAAATCACCCTCACTCAGGCCGATGCCAGTTGAAATTCATCCCCTGGAGCCACAGGGTGTAAAATTGGTTTGCAAATGGGAGGAGAAATATGGGTCCTAGAGTTTTCTAGATTGGCCCATGGGCAGCTGAGAGCAGCCTGGGCCAATAGCAGGGGTGGAGATATTTATTGCGTGTGCTTAGCCTCTGGGAGTTTGTCTCTGCTAAGGTTCTAGTCTGAGAAGTTTCCCCTTTTGTAGTCAACTAGGTTATGGTGCTGTGATCTTGCTCACTTTCCATTTGAGGTTCTGTTTCTGCTTTAAAATCATCATCTAAAGAGAGCAGTGGTGTTCCTCCACAGAGCTGGCTACCTCTCAGTAACAAGTAAGAGGCAGCTGATGCCATCTAAGGCATGGGGGGAAGAGAGACACAGGAGGTAGCTGATGGCACATCCTGATATCTCTTTATCAGATTCAGATCTGGTAAGATCTGCTTTCCCTCTGTTTTGTGAAATTAGCTACCTGCTGTAGTTGGAAGGGACCTTTCAGATCACCGAGTCCAACCACCAACCTAACTTGGGCAAGTACTATCACTAAACCATATTTCTAAGCGCTTTGCCTGGGCTGAATACCTATTCTGTCCTTGGAGTTACTGTAGGCTGAGGTCAGCTCAGATCTCATTATACTGGGGTGTTTCAGTGCTTGAAGTCCTCAGGGATTCTCTGGGCACAGCTTGCTTTCCAACCATGCAATACTGTGAATCTCCATCATTCTCATTCCCACCCTCATCAGCAGAATTTCAGACCCAGTGATATACCAGAAGGCCAGAAAGATGGTGTGTGTCACCTGCTGATCCCTCTGGATTTTGGATTAAGCCTCTGGCACATCAAGAAAAGGAGAAAGCTTCATCCAACAGGGATCCCGACTGAGGCTGGCTGAAGTATGACAACTTTTTGTAAGAGAAGGTTGAAACTTGGGTCTTAGTCCTGTAGTTTCACATAGCATCATTGTCTGAGGCAACAGTCTCCACCTGGTGACTGTCTGGGGGATGGGGACAACCTCCCAGCTATGGATATTTCTGGAATAGCAGTCATCATTGAGTGTCACAAATGTTTGATTTCATGGTTTATTCACCAAGCAGAAAAAACAGCGAAGCAGAAGTATCTAAGAAGCAACAATACTTAATTTGCTTTCTTTTTTGATGATGCCCCAAAAATGAGTCAATTTCATTCAGGAACATTTAATAAAGCAGGACAATCTAGCAGGTAGCAACATTTTTATTGGTTTTTATTTTCATGCCCCAAAGAAAGCAGTTTTATCCATGAATATGAGAAATCAAACAACTGAACTGAAAAAAAGGCAAAACCAATTATTCTTCTTGAATTTTTTGCCCTGAGCTCAAGCTAGTGTCCAGAATGAGTTTGTCAGCCCAACACGGGTTGAAGTGGAACTGTGTTTTCTGACAAACAAGTAAAGCTCCTGGAAATTTAATCCAATTATTGTTATCTGTGTGAGTAGAAACGGACTCTGGCCCTGAGGGCAATGACAAGGATGGGGATACTGCAGCTTGTCTCTTCATTGTTCATTCATCTCAACCTAAAGCAGGTATCTGAGATAATCTTTCCTCTTTCCGTTTTCCTTTCCTTTCCTTCTCAGGAATTTGAGGAAACTAGTTAAGAGTAGACACAGACTTTTTAAACTGAAGTTTGGAAGATGATGTCTACCCAATATGCCTTGACTTCCATGTTTTTTCAGTGAAGACACCTTACTGGGTGAGTGGGTAAGATTGGAAGGGGAATTTTGGATCCACTAGCAGTTCTGGAAAATAATTTACAATGAGTATTTTGTGTGAAGGTAGAACTCAGGTTCTTTTTCCAGCAAAGTAGAGAGGTGGAAAAAATACACATCAGTTGTAAGATTTTAAATGCTTTTTGCGTCTGTGAGTTTCTGAACCCAATTAATTGGGTTAGCAGGTTTCTAGAAGGAAAAGTCCTTACAAGAGAACCACTTACAGCCTTTGGAAGAGCTTTTGAATTTCTGTGGAAATGTTTTTTAGTTCTTCAGGGCATGGAAACTTTTTTGGAATTGAGGAAGGAGTAAGTTGCTAACTTAGTGTACTCACTTGCCAAGTTAGTTCAGGAGCCATAAAATGGATTCATTTTACTGATTTAAAAACAGGTGGACTGGAAATTCTCACTGTGATTTCAGTAGGATTTTCAAATACAAGTGTCCTTTGCTTTTGTCTTGACATACCTGGAAGAAAATACATTGAGACAATGGAGAAAATGTTGATACCTTGAGGTGCAAAAAGCATCACAATGCTCCATGACATTGAAACTTAAGAAAACAGATTTCCTGTTAATGGTTTGGTGCTTACACCCTAATGGTGCTCACCATAAAGCTTGTCCTCTGGCAGACTTCATCTCCTCTTTCAGCCACCATTTTGCACCTATGAAACATCTCTCCTTTATCAGAACTCACTAGAAAGTTTCCAAGTTATGTGGTCAGAGTGGTTGATGGAAATTCATAGGAAAACAAAGTACCAAATTCTGAAAATATTGAGAAAGAAACCTAATAGCTTACAGAAATGGTATTCAATAAGGAGGGTCAAGGTTAAGAACTATTCTAAACAGTGGTAAAATATTTACAGCCCTTTGTTCTTGAAGAACTTCACATACCCCATCTTTCCCTTAAATCCCTACTCTGTTCTCATATACCTGCAGGATATATGGTCCAAGAATGAGCTGCCCACTTGCTTGAATATGATTTATGCAGAACCAACCCCAGCTCTCTCTGACATATTATTCCAGATTCCCAGGAGCTTAATTTCTCCTTATCCAACATCCCACTAATTGTCACAATCTGCATCACACTCCATGCTGGGCCTGAAGGTAGGGGTGGATAACCTTTTCATGAGAAAGGCAATTCCTCAGTCCCAGTACAAGCATCATTTCAGCAGAGTGAGGAGCTCAGCATCATAGAATTGTAGAATAGTTTGGGTTGGAAGGGACCTTAAAGATCATTGAGTTCCAATCCCCCTGCCATAGGTAGGGACACCTCCCACTAGATCAGGCTGCTCAGTGCTATGTCCAGCCTGGTCTTGAACACGTCCAGAGAGTGGGTGTCCACAACCTCTCTGGGCAACCTCTCTAGGCTTGTCCTTGGGATGGGCTATTCCCATGTGTCTCTCTGGGATCTTCAGCTAGGAAAAAAAATCTTTTAAAAAAGCTGATCCAGGGTAAACAATAAAGCAAGACTACAAAAGACCAGTCCAAGGACCCTCAGGGATCCGTGGACATGAGCAGTCAGGTGACCATAACCCTCTGCAGGTCTTTGCTGCTTGCATCAGTTCCCGTGGGGTGACAAGGGGACAGCATTAGCTGGAGACCTGCTGCCCTCTGTAGGTGCCTCTGACACATTTTCAGGTTGATTGTCTCTCAGGTGGTCTTCCAACCATGTCAGAGAACTTTCACTGTGCAGTGAGTGGAGGTCACACTTGGTTAGGATGGGATGCTGGTTGTTGAGAGCACCACACCTCCTCTCTCATCCCAGTACAGTCACTTTACTGTGGAAGAAAGGCATTTATTTGGCAAACAACTGAGAAACAACTCCTGAGCTCCAAGAACATCCTCCTTGAGACATTTAAGGCCAGCCTTGATGAGGCCCTGACCAACCCAATCTAGTACA
The DNA here is from genome assembly GCA_013400935.1 of Turnix velox. Lineage (NCBI taxonomy): Eukaryota > Metazoa > Chordata > Aves > Charadriiformes > Turnicidae > Turnix > Turnix velox. Next base: position 25,649 of record VZTY01007448.1, read on the forward strand.
GGATGTTCCTGTTCACTGTAGGGAGTATGGATGAGATGGCCTTTGGAAGAGGAATGGACATTTCTTCCTGTTTCTGGGGATGCAGATGTAGCTCAGAAGATCCAGATGAGATTGAATGACTGTGGGGCACATCTACCTTACAGCATTTGTGGTGCTTATATTGGCACAGGAGATCTGAGTTCCCAAGAAAGTCTGGAAGCAACTTCCTCAGCACACAATTCCTGGCATGGGCTTTGTGAAACTACAGCCCCACAAGGGCCCAGGCTTGGATTTAAATGTTTCCAAATATTCATGTGTCCTCTAGAAAAAGTGCTGTGCCCTGGAATGCTGTAGGACATATGTCAAGGAATTAGAAGTTTCTACAGTTCTGAGTGCAAAAGAGAAGACTTCACCTCAGAAAAAATAAAAACATATCTAAGCCATAGATATAAATAGTCCTAGGGTTGCAGAAGTTTATTTTGACCATTACACTTAATTTCATGTGTCCACTGCAGGTGGTTTAGGTTTATACCTCGGTGCCAGGAACATTTTAGTAGAAGATCAGCCCCACTTCAGGGCTCTTTTGGGTGGGTGAAGACAATTTAAATGAGAGAAATTCAGGTCAAAAAGCATTCAAAACCATGAAGAGACTTCAGAGGGACCTGGATTCAGCCTTTCACTGTTGTCTTATGTCAGCTCATTTGAAATCCATTACACAACTAAATTAAAAATAAACATTTACTGAAGAGGGAGCGGGTGACAGTATGTGGTCTGTTAATGTGATGAGATAGATGTCCAGCCTCGTAGCAACACCTCTGCTAGTAAACTAACCCATGTTAGACCTGATCTCCAAACCCAAGGACAGCTGACCTTGCCTGGCCAGGTCCTTACAATTAAATACTCTTGGCTATCAAACCTGGGTGTCTGTATCTAACTTGTCTGCCAGGAAGGGGCCCTGTTTTTGTTCATTCCTGAGCCACAGCCCACAGTTGCTTGTCCCATGCCAAAACCAGACCAGGGATTGAGTTCCACCGAGCCCCAGTGCCCATTCCCTAACACTCTAGGGTTCAACGGCATGGCCCCAATTTTAGTTTTGATGAGATGTTGCAGGATGTTAGCTGGCTGCTAAGAGCTTAAAGGCAGCTGTAGGCCTGTGTCAGATGGTTTTAGCATGAAGACAGCAGCTCTTCCATCTTCCAAGGTCTCTCTCCATTATCAACAGCCCTGGGAAGGGTGAGTGCAAGCTGTCAGGTGACTGCCTGCAGCCCAGCCACAGCTGATCACCAGGCTGAGTTTTCATGTGTACATCCGAAGCCTAGACAAAAAAAAAGAGAGCTTGCAAAGCAGGGGAAAAAAATAATGTTTTTTTCTTTTAATTACATTTGCATCAGAAACATGAAAATGTCATTCTTCACTCTTGGGAGTCTCCATTGCTGTGTCTCACAGGACACCCACTCCCCCTGGGCTCAGTGCTTTGGGTGCTTTGCAGACACAGCATCCAAATCACTGGGCAGGGGAGAGTTCTGGTTGGCATTTGAAGGGAGGTGGGAAATCCCAACCCTGTAAGGGATCTGTAAAGCCTTTACTGGGATGCAGGACTCAGGAGAGGCCATAAATCTCTCCTCCATACCCGTGGGGGAGAGGAGGAATGGCTCAGAGAGGAGAAGGGAGTGGTTAAATAACAAGAAAAAAAGGAGGCGTGAAGGGGTTTCCTCTCACAAAGGCTGAGTGTAGGAAGGGGGCTGGATAGTCTGGTGTCAATGGCTACCTCTTAACCCTTTGCACCACAGACACAGCCAGTGGTCCTGAGACACCAGATATGGATGTGTGGGATGCATTTGGGAGCTGTCCCCAGGCTTTGAGGGGTTAATCTTCACCTTCACAGGAAGGAAGGAAACCCCCTCTGTTCCCTGCCTTTGCTTTTGGTCCCTCTTTAGAAGCAATTAAAATTATTTCAGCCCAAACTGGGCGAGATGTGAGAGCAACAGGCTGTTTCTCACTGTGTAAGACAGGCAAAGGCTGGTTTCTGTCTGGGAATGGATGGTGCCAGCAAGTGGATACTTTCCATGGTTCCCTAAGATGCCCATTCTAGGGCTTCCTGAAGATGCTGATGTAGCCTTGCAAAACTCCACATGCATGCCAACCCCTGAGTGAGATTGTGGCATCTGGAAAACCTCATCCCGAAGCTCTTCCAAGTCTCCTGGGCTCACAGCTATCTATTGCCACAAGGATACTAGCCTAGTTCATGTCAGGATGAACCATGGGCTCCTTTGGGAGTAAATCAGCTCCATGGATATGTCCTATGAGATTTTCAGGGTTTCCCTGTTCTGCATAACACCCCTTCTTCCCTGGTATCCACTCCGAGAGCATTGTTACACTTCCCTCCCGCCATCCTGCCAGAATGGGAGGATGTTTAGGACCCAGACTGTGCAGCTCCTCCCTTTTCAGGTCTCTCCAGGGTTATTGCTTGGTGGGAGGTAAGTTCAGGGCTTGGTGGTATGAATGAAAGAGAGAGAGAGAGAGAGAGAGAGGGGGGAAATCGGGACTGAAAAGCTCAAACTGGAATAGCTCGCCTGTCTCCAGGCAACAGGCCTGACGCAACCGCTGTAAAAAAAAAAGTCCCTCAAATAAAACACACACACACACACACACACAGATTTCTGAAGCGAGACAGAGAGGAGGAGGATGAGACAGTCTCCTGAAGGCTCTAGTGGCACCGCTCGGCAAATTGCAAGTTGGAGACCTGTGGTGGAAGGAGGCAGCCAAGATGTCCGTGCAACCTTCCCTCTGACTCGGTTCACGGTAAGTTTGTTGGCTTGGCCATG
>VZTY01007448.1:28457-73228 GCA_013400935.1 Turnix velox
GGTGGGGGTGAGCAGAGCCAACGTGGAGACACCTTGCTGCACCCTGGGGACATCCCACTGCATCCCAGGGACACCCCACTGCACCCAGACTGGAGCTGGCTGAGGGATGCCCGGCACAGGAGATGAACCCCAGCTTTTCTGTCCCCATGCAAAGGGGCAGCAGCAAGGACTAGGTCTCTAGCGTGTATCGGGGTGGTGGCATTGGGAACCTAGCAGGTTCACCACTTGGGTCTGCCATACCGGCTACAACATGGAGGGGTTGGGGGGCTTGTATTCTGGGTCCCCCCTCTTCAACTACAGCCTCGCTGACAATCCTCTCGAGCTGGCTGGCATGGTGGCTCCTCAGTGATTGGGGCAAGCTGGAAATTGTGTTTGAATCCACCTTTTTGATGAGGTTTATGGATTCTACCATCAGCAGGGAGAAGTGTGTGGAGGCCACCCACCCCTTTCAGGGGTATTTTTATGCCTTGGCTGGGGTTTAAAAAGAGTCTGGCCAGGTTTCAGGACAGTCACTTGTTGCTCCCTCTGCCCCCACCACCTTTTCTGAGAGCCCCAGCAGGGTTTTGCCAGTTTTTCACAGCACAGATTCCATGGGGTGGCCCTGGCAGGGCGTAGCTACTTTAGGTTTTTTAAGCAGTCACTATGTGTGGAGCAGAGCAGGTTTCCACCTGCTCTTGTCTGGCACACGTTAACTCTGAGGAGGGGGGGGAAAATACACTAATCATCACCTAGAACTTCTTCAGAGCCCTATATACTACAGCTTGGGGCTAATTGTTAAAACAATCCCACTGAGCCCACACCCCTCTTGGCCCCAGTCATTTGTCTAACCACCAGTGTGATTGTACAGCCATGAACCCCATACCCCTAGTCCTGCATCCTCTCAGCCAGCACCCACATAGGGCTATGGGGATCCCTCCTTATTTTCCTAATGTGCTCCCTGTGTTATCTGGTACTGCTCAGCCCTTCAGAACTTGTCTCTATCGGGGATCTCAGTGGAAGAGGGGGAAAAGATGGATGAAAACTGAATGCCTTGTTTTCAGTGAAGAGCAGTGTCTATCTGATTCCCTCTTGGTTTTGTCTGCATGTTCCCAGTATCTGTGGACACCCCACTTTTTAGTGGAGAAAAAAAAAATGTCTATTTGGCTGCTAAGGGTTTTATTTTTCTCTGCCATCCATCATTTCATCTCATTGTGGCTGTGGCTGTTATTTGCATCTCAGATTTCCTCTGCTTTTGAACACCCATTGCAGTGGTGCCTCTTTACAGGGTGGTGGTGGGGTAAATTGTCTGACACAAAAAAATACAGGAGAATGGGAGGGAGATGGTTTTTCCTGGGCTCTGGGCTCTCAATATCTCTGCAGCCATTAGGTGGTTGCAAAATGTAGCAGAGACTGCAGAAAAAAAAATTAAAAAAAAATCATCAGCCTCAGAGGAATGTAGCCTTTTGGGGGGTAGGAAGTGGGGGGAATCTGCTTCCAACCAGCTGGCCTTAAATAATATTAAATACCAAAGTGAAAAGGGAGGTCTGAGGACAGAGCTGGTGTGATCGTTGCTCAGGTAATTGGATGGGACAGGGAGCATGTAAAGGGGATTAGGGGATTGCCCGAAGGGGCTTGACACCACCCCCCCATCACTTTAATGGGGTCTCACATGGGAGATGACCCCGCTACAGGGGTGGTTGAGCTGGGCAGAATGAAGCCTAGCAAAGCTGGAAAGAGGGTGGTTTGTTTTCTTTCCTTCTGAAAATACTCCCTTTAGGGAAAAATAACTTCCTGTGCCAGTCTCCTGGGAAAGAGAGCATTTCTCAGCCAGACCTGGCACCTTCCCAGAGAGTTCTAGCTCTTCCCATTGCCCTGGTTCCATGGGCATAGAAGTCCCTGTCTTCTCTCCTTGCTCTTCCCTTGCTGAAAACCTGGCTCTGCTTGGGATGGCAGCAGGAAAAATAAGGGAAGGAAATGCCTCTGCCAAGCCGCAGGTCCTTCATGGGCATATCCTGGAACAGGCTTGGTGTGACACCTCCAGGACTGTGTCCCAAGATCTCCCGGAACTCTGGATCAGTGCATGGAGGATAAACCCTAACACTACTAGTAGTAGTATCTTACTCTAATAATAATAATAATAATAATAATAATAATAATGATAATGATAACAGGCAGCAGCTATGGCTTCTCTGCATCTCAAGATATCTTACCAGAAGATGAGTAGGGTGGATGAGATGCCTTCATCAAGAGGTTATAAACTTACCTTTGCAGCTGCTGCTTAATCCCTTTCCTTCTAAGTGTAATTATAGCTGATTTTGGCTGATAGGCTGAAACCACTCCTGGCTTCTCAGTTTGCAAAGGCTTCTGGTGGAAGACTGGTTTGCAGGCATGCCAGGTTTCTGGCAATGCCCATCTTTGTGCAGGGACAGCGGGAAGTCTGCTGATCAATGGGAGCTGAAAATGGAGCTGCCAAGGTCCATCTAGTGCAGGCGGCAATCTCCATCCTACTTCCTTGCAAAAAGCCTGCTTGATTTTGTGCAGGAGAAGCAGGAAGGATGAGATGCAGCTAAACAAGAAGGGACAGATGTATTTATTGAAGCAGGTTCTGACTCTGCCAGTGATGCTGGAGATTAGCACCAGAGAAATACCTTAGGGCTGGGAGTGCAGACTGGTTCCCTGTTATCTCTGCACTTCTCTTCTTGTCAGGGTGGTGTTGAATGCAATTACCCACCTCCCTCCCCTCTTTCCTTCATTGCACTGTTTAGGGGTCTCTCTGGGGGGTTATTCCAGGGTGAAGCCTCACTCTGCTCCTGGTTGTATCTGAATGGAAAGCCACTCTTCTTTCCACTGTATCACAATGTTCACATCCAAAGGGCTGAAGTAGCAAGAGAGGTCGATTCACTCCTGCTGCCCTTAGCATCCAAGCTGTCTGTGAGGTCTTTTGGGAGCTTGTTCATGGCAGTAAATGGACATAAATACCCAGGTGCACTCAGGATCCCATTAAGCCAAGTTCCATACCCAGATCTCAACACACTGTGTGGGATAGTTCTGTGATTACATCTCCAGACCTCTGAAAGGGCAAGGTATTCAGGATCAATGCAGGGACAGAGAATTGGTCTCTTCCCTGGGCTTTTGTCATGTTCTGTCATAGGTTGGAAGTTGGTGCTGTGTGTATGTGAAGGGACAGAGTTAACATGGGGTCCTCTGCAAGGAGGTCTGAAGGGTCACCAGACCTGGACCTGTGTTCATGATTCCCAGCTTGATCACTTCAGCACCTTCATCTTGCCACTAGAAGAAGCATTAGCCCTTGTGAATGTGACCAGGAGGTCTCCATGTGCAGTGGACACTGACTGAGGGCTGGGGGTTCTGCCATGATCCCTCCAACCTCATATGGATAAATCTGTCTTCCATCCTGCATCAACCATGCTGAGCAGACAGTGTCAGATTGTGATGACACTAATTTCGACAGGGACCTCTGCCCAGAAGAGAGTCTTGGCTTCAGGGTTAAGCAAATCTTCAGATTACTGTTGTCTTCTCCTTTCAAGGGAAGGGAGGCTGAAGGACTCCTTAGGGCAGACAAAGAAGGCATTTGGGAAACAGATCAATCTTCTATGGAAGCAGATTTCATGTGCTACAGAAAGGGATCAGGTGGCCAAAAGCTGGGTAACACAACCTAGGGAGATGGAATCTCCTGTGTCAGTGGGAGCAATTTTCTCTTCACCTCTGTAGGATACTTGTGCAGAGCGGAGTGCTGCAGCTGTGTTGCTTGAGGGGGGCTGTGAGGGGAATCCCAGGATGTGAAAGAGCCTAAGCTCACCAAAGCCACACAGCTCAGCAGCTCCTGGGAGAGGTAATTTTTGGCATAGGGAAAGGATTTATTGGTGTACAGCCTTCCTGAAAGGGGGCTGCTGGCTCAAGCTGTGGCATCAGCCTGGATGGCTCTTTCCTTCCTTTGCACGTTGTCTCAGTGTCTTTGCTGCCAGGAGGATGCTCCAGTGGTGACTCCATCCACCACTGTGCACCAGCAGCCAGAGTCCTCTGTTACTCCTTTGATGTAGTGATCTCCTCACACAGGCATCTCCTCTTTGCTGTCCTGCTACCAACCTGCTGCAGACCTCCAGGCTGGGAAAAGGGAAGAAAGGTGGGAGGGTTGGGGGGGGAGGAGTTGTCAGACTCGTACACATTATCCCTGTCTTTTTGCTGCTCTGAGAAGGAAGGCAAAATACAGTTCTCCCTGCATGGGGTATGCACCATCCTGGCATCTCTCTCGTATTTCTTCAGCCCACCAGTTCAGGCTCAAGGACCTCCTTGTGCCCTGGGACTAGATGAAGCAGGCGCAATTTACTCCAGAGCTTTCTTGTGTAGGATCAGGGGGTGTCTGCATGGTATTCAGGGTGACAGCTGTGCAAACCCTGGAGCAAATGCCTTGCATCCCAAACCCCAGGGATCATAGAGGGTGTCCCTGCACTGGTTATAGCCAGAGCACAAGGGTTCCAGATGACATGGAGAGAACTGAAGATACCAAAGATGAATCTCTGTATGTCTTTGAAGATCTTAAATGACTTTTTCCTTAAGGGAAGTTACATGAACTACCTCCTCAGGGAGAGGGAAACTGAGGCACAGAATCATAGAAACCCCTAACTTGGAAGAGACTTCAGACAAGAACCATTACTAAGCCTTATCTCTAAACTCTACGTCTGGCTGTCTCTTACATATCTCCAGGGACTCAGCCACTGCCCTGTGTAGCCTGTTCCAATGCCTGATAATTCATTCAGTGTAAAAATTTTTCCTAATTTCTATCCTAAATTTCCCCTGGTGCAACTTGAGGTAATTTCTTCCTGTCCTATCCCTTGTTCCTTGTTAAAAGAGACCAACTCCACCTATCTTCATCCTCCTTTCAGAGAGCTATAGAGTGCAAGGTCTTCTCTCAGACTCCTTTAAAAGGGCTGAAGTGCTGAAGTAATTTTTTGAAGGTCATTAAAAGGCTGAACCATTACCTCTGCCTCTTTTAACTCACAGATGACACTGTGTCATCTGTGAGCTATGTTGGCAACCTTTCATCCTACGAAAGAGCTTTCCTCAGCCTGGGCTTTATCTTGTACTGAAGGTCTCTTTTCTTCTCAAAGACTAAGCACAGCAATTCAAACTCGTACAATCACTGTGGCTCCTCTACAATAAGAAATGGTATTACAGTAAGCTGAATTCCACCAGGGAGAATGAAGGGAGCAGAATAATATTCCTCACACCTCTGATCCTTACGATAGTTTTTTTTGTTTTCCTTTTTCCCCCTCTTGTTTCAATCCTAGGTGATCCTCCCTTCTTTTTTTATCCTTTCTTTCCTGGACCTCTTGCTCCCCAGTGTGTGACCTTCCAAAGCACTGTGTGCCCTTATTTACAACCCTGAATTTAGCAGGTTGTACCTCTGCTGTCCTGGTCCAGTATATAACAACTATAGAATCATAGAATGATTTAGGCTGGAAGGAGGCTTAAAGATCATCTAGTTCCAGTCCCTCTCTGTCCACGCTGCTTCATCAGTGCTTCATGTTCAAAGTTGACCAGGGGACAGAGAGCTGATGACAGAGGCAGAGATGTAGAAAATCCCTCAGACATGTAAAACTCCCTCAGGGTAAAAGGCTGTGTCTGGTATCATTTTGTGCAACCTCCCTTTTGACTGTGAACAGCATCTAAATTAATTGTTTTCCTTTATTTGTGATGACAAAGCAAAGGTTTTCTCACACCCCTGTGCACCTGCTGTGCCTCCTCACCTCGTCAGCCTGGTTTGGCTGGGGATGTTCACTTGGGCCGCCTGATAGAATCATAGAATTTGTAGAGCTGGATTGCTCCTTCAAATGTCATCTAGCACATCAGCATTTGTGCAAGGGAAGGAGGAAACACCTGAGAAGTGGGACTTAGTGAGGTGGGAGCAGATCCTTACCCCATTTTGGTGCTGAGCTCTTGTAACCATTAATTAAGCATGGAATGAAACCCCTGAGACTGGCTGATGTGACAATGAAGACAAATTAAGGGTTAAGCACTAAGCGCCCTTGTGCAGACCAGCTTTGAGGGAAAGTGGGGTTAGGATGGGTTGTCTGTTGGTCGGAGGCAGAGAGGAAGATTTTTCCTGGTAGCTCTTGGCAGCAAGAGGTTTTTCAAACTACGACCACTTTCAGATGTCTTTTTCTGTAGCCAGTCTTTAACCTGAAGCCAGGGTATTGATAGGGAATTAGAGGTGGCTCCTTTCTGTTGTTTTTCAGTTTGGACAGGCTGCAGGAACACATGTGCCTATTTAGGGGAGTCCCTACAGAGAGAACTGAGAGATTTCATGTCACACCTGGGAGGAGGCAAAGGATGGGACAGATCAGTGCTGCTTTCATGACAGAAAAATCAAATCCCTCACCAGTGCCTGGGAGTGGGATATAGCAGTAGGGTCATGACAAAGGGGATGTTCCAAACTGCTGTTGTGTTTTCAGTGTGTAATGCTATTGTTCTATTTGAGTGGTACCCAATGTTTTCCACCCTGTTATGTCCCGAAGGCACAGGACAAAAGAGTTTATAGATACTCAGCTCTGTATCTGTGGCATTCAAAGAAGTCAGACTTATGATATAAAGATTTTTTTTCTTTGGGGTTATCAAATACGTTATTGCAGTATGGGGCACCAGCTGATTCTACTGGGCTGTTGCTTTTTGAACAACCCTGAACAATCTCCATCTCAATGAACCCCAAATACAGCTCAGAGGTGAGGTCTCTAAAGTCATTAGGTGTTTCCCTTTATTGATTTCTGTAGGCTGGAGCTGTTACAAGTGGCAATCATGACAATCATCATCATGATCGTTGCTCTGCAGAGCATCCATTCAAGATCTGACTCTCTGCAGGGGTAGCCCTTTGCCCTCTGTAGGTTCTGTTTTTCAACAGAAGAAGGAAAATCGTTGCTGCTTCAGGCATGAGAGCTCTCAGCTTCAACCTGTCATAGTATCTGTGTTCACTCCTGCACACCGTAAAGCTCTCATTAACATAAATAAAGCAGGAACAAGACCACAACATGACTAATTCTCCTCCTCCAGACTGTCTGTGTGTATATTATCGACTCCTCTTCCACCTCGTGCCTGCACACAAATCGTGGGATAAATCTTGCTCTTGGTTTGTGTTTATTTTAAATTGAGTCTTTTTACTGAAAAGGTTCGAGGGGCATAATTATAGTCTGGGTTTCAGAGCTGCACACACATCTTTGTGGGCACAAGCAGCTAGGGAAAGAATGGCTGAGTATTTCATATCACTGTGGTTTAGTGCATCCACTTAGAGAGCTGCATAAGTCCTGACCAGTCTTTCTGGGCATGTTACCAGATTTTAAAAAAGTATTTTGTTTTGTGCTTGATGGGTAGATGTGAGCCCTGGATCTATTCCTAGCTTGGTTGTAGATGAGCATACGACCTTGAGAAAGTCCCTTATCTATTCTTATTGGCTAATGAATGCAGAAGCTGCCTGAGCTTAACTCTTGCAGAGTTGTTTGAGTCTTCTGTCCCTCCAACTCTCATTGTCTGCTTTGGGCAGAGCTTCCCAGAGCCCACATGTGGTGGCAAGAAGGGAAGCAAGGAGGAAGCTTCTGGTTCCTCTGTACTAGTCCTCCACTGAGGTGTTTTCAAGAAGGCCACTGGGACCATTCCCAGTGGGGTGGATAGATGTGGTGGCCAGTGGTGGAAACTTGAGTTGTCCCTGAATGCTGGCATCTGACTCCAAACCATGACAGCTACTCCCACACTTGGCTGGGGACAATTCTCTTGCCCTGAGCCTGCTGGACAGGAGGGAGATGAACCTTGTGCATGCAGACGGTCATATTTATCGAATTTAGATCTCTTTTCAGCAAACTGTTACAGTTCCCTAGTGGGATGTGGAAAGAAGGCACTTTTCCCAGCTTTCCTTTTGGCTCAAGCTCTTGGGAGAAGTTTGGTTGTCTTATTTCACCTGGAACTGTTTTGCTGAAGTGGAAAGATGTAGGTTTGTCAGCCCAACCCACAGCAACAGATATTGCTGCCTTCATAGGACACTGAGTTATGTGATATGGACCCAGAAGGATCTGTGAAAATATCCTAGCCTCTTTGTCAGCCTTTTCACAGCCTCTCGAGTTAAGACTAGAGATGTAGGTAACCAGAGCTTCCCTAAATCCCAGAGCCTCTCTGTTCCTACACCAAAAGTAGTCAGGTAGCTGAGGTAACACTCCCCAGGAGCACCTTGGCACCGTGCCTCTCCCAGAGCCCACACTCTCTCTGCTGTTCTAAGAGCTTTCTCTCCCGTGTCATTCCCTTTTCATTCTCAAAATGAAACTCAACCCTCTGCTTTTCTTTTAGGTATTTTTCCAGGGCCAGAGTTGCTGCTTGAGCAGAGGCCATTGCCACCACAAGTGTCTTCTGAGGGTCTGCATTTGTCACACAGTAGCAGCTGGTTCAGCTTGAGGGTTCTCCACCTCCATTCCTGGCCTTTTCAGCACATCCTTATGCTGTTTGACTCCCAGAAACAATGTCTCTCCCCAAAATCCAAATAGAAGAAGCTCTGGACAGTGCAGATACTGGTTATGGTGAAGCTGCTCCTCCTGATGACCACTTAAGGAGCCTCAAGGCTTTGACAGAAAAGCTGAGACTGGAGACCAGGCGGCCATCCTACCTGGAGTGGAAAGCAAAGCTGGAAGAGCAGGCATGGAAGAGCCCCAGGACAGCAGGAGAGGAGGAAGAGGCCACCGATGCAAAGAATGCCATGGGGGAGACGGTTGACTTGAGGAAAGTGCAGCTGCATCTCAATGGGAACCCTGCCCAGGATAAGGTGACTCTTACCTCAGGGAGAATAGGTGGCTTTGAGAGCATCGACAAAGCCTTGACATGGCTCAGGAAGGAACTGGTAAGTGGCTTCCTGTCCCTGTTAAATGGAACACTTTTTCAAGAAGGGCAAAAAAATTGGGAAAAAAAAATAAAAAGAGGAAACAAGCAACTCCTTGTCCCTACCCGCTTTCAGCTCCAGGTGAAAAGGCAACAATCAATCATTGCATTTTCTGAGGCTGGCAGGAATAGAAGCAGCTGAGGGAAGGGAAAAGATGAATGCCAGAGCATCCATTACCTCAGAGAAGGAGCTGAGAGAGTCTCAGCATCCCTGCTGGGATCCAGCAAGGTGGGGAAATGTTAGGAGTTGTTAGAAAGTTGCTGCCTCCCCTGCTTCTCTATTTATATCTTAACACTCAGATAAATACAGCAGGTATGAATACATGGTAAACATGTGGACACTGCTGGTGCAATAGCCATCCAGCTCAAATGGATGCGTCATCAGAGTTGAAAGAAGGAAGGATGACTAGGTCCATCCCCTGAATCTGCCCTGTTGGTGATTCAGGAACTCCTTCATCAGGAAATAGTATGGTGACCACTGCATTTAACAGTCATTAGTAGATGTAACCACCAAATGTTTGCCAAATTCTTCCCTTAATCTTTATTTTTGTTTGTTTTTCAACTCATAACTCTCTCTAAGGTCTTGTGGTAACCTGGATCCCTCTCCCCCCAAGTCATTTCTGCACAGTGAGGCTACATGCTTCCCTTCGTTTCCAACTGTTGTGGAAACCCTTTATTGTGATCATATAATATTTAATTAACAATATTAATTTCTCTGATGTATGCTTGATAATAGAACCTTTTCTCAGGCTCTTCCTCATCCAGCTCTTACAGGCTCATTATCAGTTGGCTCATGCTTCATAGAAGCTGGTCCACATTCCTATCATCCTCCCATACAAAACTTGGGCCTTATCCTACATATATGTTTCTTTCTGGTAGTTATGAACTTGTATTTTAACAGAAAGGAAGACAGGAATAAAATGCTACACTTATGGTAAGATAATACACAAAGACATGGCATAAGATGCTGGAAGCTCATCTTTTATACATTGTGCAACTCTCATGGTCTTTAGTGCAAAGTTGTCCTGGGCCAACTAATGCAGACCAAAGTGTCTCTAAATCCAGCTCAGGAGTCAGCATAAACTGGACATAATTCCCAGGAGGCAGTGTAGATGCAACACATCTTTTCTGGAGGCCACAGGAGATCGAATGACCAGATCAGGGCAGATGTTTTCAAATCGGGGGAACAGGTCCTGGTGCTCTCCTCAAGTGTAGGAGCAAATAGTTAGAAGTGATCCTTCCCCTCACTGGAATGAAATATTTTTATTATTTGGCTGCCATGACTTGAAACAATTCATGTCATGTGGCTTTGTTTCTGTTACCTAATCAGAAGTCTGCCAGTGAGTCCCACCAGCATTTGCAAATGTAGTAACAGCAGCAATATTTGCAAAAGTGTCCCAGGGGACCGGGACATCATTTGCGGTTCAGATGCACTTGTGAAAATGTTCCTGTGCAAACGCCTTGCTTTTAATTAACACTGCAAGTCTTGGAGGAAAACCTGTCCTACAGAACAATGACTTAATCTGAGGCCCCCAATATAAGAAGGACACAGACCTATTGCAATGGGGCCAGAAGAGCCACAAAAGCTGGAGTCCCTCTGCCGTGAAGGAGGGGCCAAGAATGTTGAGGGGATTAAGCCTATAGAACAGAAGGCTCTGAGGAGACCTTAGAGACCTTTACAGTCCTTGGAGCTCCTAAAGGTTCTCCAGGAAAGCTGGGCAGGGACTCAGAATCAGAGAGGGAAGCCATAGGATGAGGGGAAATGGTCTTAAAGAGGGAAGATCTGGATTGCATATGAGGAAGAAATTCTTTGCTGTGAGGGTACTGAGATAAGGCCAAAGTTGCCCAGAGTAGCTGTAGCTACCCCATTTCTGCAGGGCTTTACAGCCAGATTGAACAGGGTTTTGAAGAATCTGGTCTGGTGGGAGGTGTCCTTGCCCAGGGCAGGGACGTTGGAATGAAATAACCTCTAATATTCCTTACAATTCAAGACATCCTATGATTTCATGCTACTACTTTAAAAATTCTATGTAACTTTTGCTTCAGATAACTCTTTGTTGTATTTGCCAACCAGACTGATCTCTAGAGAAGTTATTTACAGAGAGGATTCTGGATGTCAGAGTTTTGGAGTCTGAGACATTTTCCAGGACTGTGGATTTTATGGTGCAAGTGCAGTGTTTTCAGGAATCAAGGACTATTACAACAGGGTTTTGAGCTGATCTCCTAAAATCACTCAGTGCTCTGGAGAAACTCCACTCCAGATCTAAGACCTCAGTCTGGGTCCATGCTTGCATCTGAGATGCAGTCCTAAATTCACAAGTCTGAAGAAGTCCAAAGACTGTAAGAAGCAGATTTACCTCTCAGAGACACAGATTTTAAAATATTTGGATTTTCTTTTTAGTTTCTACCCACAATAGAAGTATAAATTGTCTCAGAGTTTGGTTCTATGCTTTAGTGTGGTATATAAACCATCATCTGATGGTTTATATATCTGACTAAAAGTTTAAATGAAAGAAGAAAAGAAGGGCAAACTAAACCATAATTGTTCTTCGCTTTCCATTTTTCTGCCTCTCAATTATACCAGTCTTTTCTAAATCTGGATGTGACTCATGTAATTTAGAACAATTTCCCCAAAAGTTGGAGCATGTATTTAACTGACCACACAGCTCAATAGCTATGTCAGAGGCACTGTTCTTAGGAAAGAGCTGCCAGCAAGCAGCAAGAACCCAGCAAGGCCATCTCATCACAGGATGCTGGCACAAAAAGATGCATTTCACATTACATCTCAAGGGTGAAACCCAGATTCTTTCTCAAATAAAGGAACAAGCTTACACACATCCTGACACAGGCAGGATTTTTCCTTGTTTATCCATATGTTGTGATACCAAAACAGTTGGGAAGACTTCAGAGAAGGATATGGTAATGTCTAAGATAATAAATTTACTTAAGGTAGGAGTCAAGCCTGGAGAGGGCAACATCCCACAGGCAGCATGCGTTAGGGCAGCCAGGGAGGGGGTGAAAACTTCGCACCTTGGGTAAGATCACCTTAAGAGGGCAATCAGTCCTTCTGGTCTAGTTTAATGGGAACACCATGCAACTCAGCTTACAGTCACAAGATTGCTCAGGTTGAAAAGGACCTTTCAGGTCATTCACTCTAATCATCTACACAGTGTTGACAAAACCACCACTAATCCATGTCCCTTATCACTATGTCTACTTGTCTTTTAAATATCTCCAGGGACAATAACTGTACCACTTCCCTGGGCAGCCTGTTCCAATGCTTAGTGACTCTTTCAGCTTCACCCTGAGAAAGTGTAACTATCCTAGACAGCTTTCAGAATATCATTCTTTAAAAATTAAAGTTGCTTGTTAAATCTGAAGCATTACACCCAATTCACACAAAAGGGGTCATCCAACACTGCAAGGAAATTTACTTAATGTCCCTAATTCAAGTTCAGCCAAGTTCTGGCTCCTCATATTTAGAAATGAAGGACAAACCCGAAGTCCTACTGTGCATCTGCTGCTCTTGATCTTTTGCTTCACATGACCTGTCCCACAACCTCATTCTATGCTTCAAGTCCTGGCCCTGGTTGGTAGGACTGACATATGTCCACTGAGCTCCAGCCAGCCACGTCAGCTGGTACCTGCTGAGAATCTGACCCCAAGAAGCTGATTTATTCCAACATGCAAATTTTTGCTCTTTTTTTTGTGCTGAGAGAGTCTCTGTGTAGGTGTATGAGCAAATTGCAGCACTCAGCATGAGCTGAACTGCCCCAGGGGCTGAAGTGCTTCCCTCCCCAGCTCCTCCTGCCTCTTCTTTGCCCTTGTGCTTGTCTTTGCAAGTGTGGCTGTTCTTCATCAATGCTGAAAAGTGAAGCAATCAACAGCCAGGGCATAGTGACAGACCTAAAGACCAAAGCTGTCAGACTGTATTTCTCTTTTTGTTTCAGAAATTCATCAGGAGAAATGTTTCCAAAGTTTGAAAATTGAGATATCAAAGACCTCTTCCTCTTAAATGTGGTTAAAGAACAAAATTCTGCTATGAACTGGGACAAAAGCAAACAGCCACAAGCTGTGCCAAGGAGGTTGAGACTGGATATTAGGAGTAATTTTTACACTGAAATAGTTATTAAGCATTGGAACAGGCTGGCCAGGGCAGGGGTTGAGGCACCATCCCTGGAAGCACTTAAAAGAAAGGTAGACATACATCTTAGAGCTATAGTTTAGGGATAGTTCTTGTCAGAGTTGGGTTGATGGTCGGACTCAATGATCTGAAAGGTCTCCTCCAACCTGGGAAATTCTATGATTCCATTATCTCAGGATGCTTTGTCCCAGTGGGAAAATGAATTTTCTGCCTGAAATTCATCAGTGAACCAGAGGCAGGAAAGACAGGAAAAGCTCTTGAAAAGGAACACTTGAAAAGGAATGCTTTCTCCTGCAAAATCATAAAATACTTAGGTCCTGTTGGTCAGACTTTTGTTATTAAATGTTAAAGGCTATTCTCTCCATTTGGGGTATTGATATTGGCTGAACAAGTACTTCAGTGAGCTTTCACAACATACAGCACCAGAACTATGCTGACATGAGCCTTATTGTAGATCTTTCCATGGTTTTTGGGAGGTGGACAGGAGAAGGAGCCTAGATCATAGGTATGGTGATGTAAACAGCACTGGGAATCCTCTGCAGGTCTAGGAAAGATTTTCCTGCATTTAAAATAGTACAAGGTCACAGGCACCAGAGCATATCATCTGTATTGTTAAATTGCTAGAACTGGAGTAGAGATTAGGAATTATCACATAACAGGACCATCCTCAGGTGGCATGTTGGTTGCAACCATCCTGTCTTGGAGAGAGAAGGAGTTTCATGGGGTGGTTGTGGAATTATGTGCATAACTGAAATGCAACTGCAGAAACAGCTGAGAAACTATGCTCTCTTCTCCTCTGTAAGACCACTGAAATGTCACTCAGTTCACTTTACTCAGGTTTGAATCTGCCAGGATTTGCCTCTGGCAGTGGACTTCCTCTAGGGTGCAGCACTACTAATCCTGGAAGCATTTTAGCACCCCTTGATTTAACACCAACAGAAAAAAAAACCAAAACCAAAACCAAAACCAACCCAACCAAACAAATAAGCAAACAAAACCCAAAAAACCCAAGAGGTAACAATCTCCTCCAGAAAAGGTAATGAAGGATAACTCTGAAGGAGTTAACACAGATTAAAATCAACACTGAAGAGGAGTGAGATTCAGGACCCACATTAGACCTTACCAATATCAGCTGGCAGATTTATTCTGGACTTTGGTGGCTTGTAACTCCAAGGCACTGCAGGAGGAGATTAGATACCTCCTTCTGGGCTGTGGGTTTCACCACAAAGGAAGAAGCATCTAAAATTAACCATGGCACCTTTGAAGATGAAGCCTCAAACTGAAACACAGACTTCACTCACTTCTCTGAAGTGTTTGGCATGAGTCTAATGACTGGCTTGTATTTCTCCATGCTTTAATACAAGCAGCTGCACAAGGCAAGTGCCAGTTCAGATTTAAGTTTCTTTTGATCTTTTGGAAATAAGAAGTCCCATGGGATGAGACGCTTCTCCACAGGCCATCACCCTGAGCTTCATGGCCCAGGGATTGGGATGCTGTCCATGAGGGACTTCTCTTTTGGGAAGAGGTCCCAGGGATCTCCAGACCTCTGTCCCATGATGTGCCCTCTGCTGCTACATCTCAGCAGGGAGAGGGACCACTGGTAACAGGAACACTATTGCTTCTTTTCTCTGTGACCATAGGGTTAAAGCAAACTTGAAGACAAGTCTGGGCTACACCTTGAGCTACTTCTACCTCTTTGAACTGAGCTACTTAGGCTGGACAACAGTCAAGGATGCATCCAAAAATTTCACTCTCTCCCCTATATTAAAAATTCCTGGGAGACTCTAAGGCTCAATCCAAACAGAAAAAGCCTTTGCTTCTTAAGACTTTGGGCCTCTATGATCCAACTTTATTATTCAGTCTAGCAGTTGCAGTAGCCCCTCTACTAGGAAGGACCCAGGTTTGGATCCCCGATCCACTTGGGCATGTTCAAATTAGCACTCTGTCATAGAACATTGAATGGTTTGGGTTGGAAGGGACATTAAAGATCATCTAGTTCTAATCTTCTGCCCTGGGCAGGGACACCTTCTACTAGGATAAGTATCTCAAAGCCACTTCCAACCTGATCTTGAGCACTTCAACTTGCCATCTTATCATTGTGCACATTATCTTTTACTTAACCATTGCCAAGCTTTACTCCTCACCTATCTACTTTATCCCTCTGGGAAAGTCTTGGCTGATGATGCACCTCTGACAATGTTACACTTGCTTGTTACACTTGTTCAGACCCAGAGCAGAGCCTGGCAAAGATGTGTGTAAGGTGGTCTCCCATCTTAGGTGGTCAAATGGAGATGGGTGATGTGTTTTCCCTCTGGCACACTGCCTCCACCTTACAAGAGGGCCAGCTGGCCATGTGGCTGGTTTGGTATACACGAAAGTCAGCAGATCCTCTGGGGGGAAGAAGAGTGACTAGAGATCAAGCATCTGAAGGACCTGTCCTAGAGAGCTTTGTCCTTCAGCTTGTATGAAATCAAGACGGCTTCCTCAAAAGACAGGGCAAATAATAACCTGTCAAAATGTGGAAAGCTGGCTTACAAGGGAAAAATAGCAATCTCCAGCTCACACGTCTCTCCACAATGGTCTCATAATTAATTTTCAATCCCTTTTCTAGTCCTGCATTCCCCAAAGCACTTAATGGAAGCATTTGTTGATATTTATTATGTAGCTTAATAAACCCAAAAGAAAGAGTGACCAAGGTTCACTCCAAGAAGGCTCACAATTGCCTTCCTGGTATTTGTTGCGAAACAGGGAGGAAATATCAACAGAATCATTTTCTTTTCATTGCAACTCACATGGGAGAAGAAAAACCTGAGAGTGGCCTCTGCTGGGGGCACAGGCTATGAGATCTTCAAAGAAATACTGTGTTTTTTTGAAGAATGTAAATGGCTCCAACCCTGCCAACAATACAAGGGAGGTTTCGTGAGAGAGAGATTCACTCTGAGATTTGTACAAAGGTGACTTAATCCTCCCCAAGCAATAAAGCTGGAGACCAATTGCTGGCTGAGAGCACTGGGTAAGGTCCTCTGGGGTGCCTCCATGGTGCAGGAGTGAGAAAAGCCTTACTCGGTTTAGATTAACTTTCATTATACTAATGTCAGCTCTCATCTTAGGCTCCAGGCACAGCATTGTGAAGGGCTTCCTGATAGAGAAAACATCTGGAATGGAGCCAAACTTCCTTTTGAGCCCTTCAACCTCCTGAAGTGTCCTCTTCACTCTGCTGTGCAGCTAGTGATGTTGCAAGGGGCAATCCCAACCTCTCTGGAGAGAAGTGAAGGGAGAAAAAGGAGTGATTGTGCCACAAACAAGAGCAACACCCAAGGCTGTTGGCAGCCTTTTTGCAGTAGCCATCAGAAAATTCTTGTGTAAGAACACCAGGGCCACCTGCAGAGCCTTACAGGGAGAATTTTCCCTCCTCCTTCCCTTCTGCAGTTTCATGGATGAGCCACTAGACCAGGAATGAATTTACCCCCTACCCTCAGAGCTACATGAGTACTTGTAAACTAGAAAGCTCATTTTCAAGCCTGGAGGCAAACTGGTATGGTCCATGCTATTAAAACCCAGACAAAGTACTCCTGAGGATGAATTCCTCTGTGTCAACCCCTGAAGACTGCCTGTGGGGAATCACTTAGAACTGGGAGTGCTGGCTCCACTCAAAGGATGCCAGAACTTTGCTCACAGTCAAGTAAAGAGACTTTCTGGGAATGCAATATTGAACAAATTGCTATAGTTGTAGCCTGGGTCTGTTTCTCAACTCATTGTTACCACAGGGAGCAAAGAAACCAGTGATACAAATAAAAGGAGTGAGGCAAAGGATGGGTTTGGGAGTCAGGGTAGTTCCATAGTGCAGCTGGAGATGAGCTCAGGGCGTCATCTCATGCACTGAGATGTTGGTGAGAACACACCCAGGGAGCCATTGGGAGGGGAAAAAACACCCAAAGAAAACAAAAATGAGGAGCCTTTATATCATGAGTCTCTTACCAGTGCCAGGAAAGTGGTAGATGGGGGCAGATGTAAGATCATTTTCCATACAGTTTTACTTTCTTCTTGGCTCCAGTAGTTAAAGAGAGATTTTAAGCCCCAGGATTCACTAAGAGCTGTTCAGCTTCTCTCACACTACTCTCTTTTCCTTTGAGGCTTGGGGCTTTTCTGCGAGGAGCAATGCAGGGTGAGAGGTTGTCTCCTCAATATATGGAGTTCCCCAGCAGATAGATGATCTCCACAGGTCCCTTCCAATCCTTCTCATTCTGTCATTCCGTGATTCTAACTCTACCTGTGTCTATTCTCCAGACACAGGCTGGTTCTTGTACTGAGCACTCATCTCCTTCCTTCAACATCCCCATATCCTGTGGCAATAAGTTTTATGCTTAATTAGAACTTGGAATTTAAAAAAAAAAAATAATTCTTTTCTCTTTCACCACATCAGAGTCTTCCACTTTCCAAAGCTAGGTGCCAGGGGAGGAAAAAACTCCTCTCAAGTACTGATTTCATTAGCCTGCAGGATAGTTCTTCTCTCTCCTGTGAGAGAACATGGAGGTCCCATTCCAAAAGCAACTTCAAATCAGTGATATAAGCCACGGGGGATGTGGAGGGTGGTGTTCTTTGCTGTCATTAATCAGCACTGATTTATGCAGGCTGGGAACCCTGGCCAAGTGTTTGGGGATGGGTCCTCTGAGGTTCTTTTAATTGATGCCTTCCACCTCTAATTGCTGCTTTTAACCATGGCTGCTCCCTTCTGAATGAAATTAATCTGGAGTTTGCTTAAGATTGGGATGAAGGCTATGAAGCCTCTGCTGATGGATATACCTAGGCCAGCAGCCTTGGCATGATTGGCTTTAATTACTGCTTCCTGGTGCTCCTGTAAGTGAAAACTTCATTATCATAGAGGGCTTTATGTTGGAAGGGACCTCAAAGATAATGTGGTTTATCATCTTATCTCACCAGACCAGATTCCTCTAAGCTTCATCCAACCTGGCCTTGAACCCCTCCATAGATGGGGCAGCCACAGCTTCTCTGGGCTACCTGTTATTGTGTCTCACCACCCTCACAGGAAAGAATTTCTTCCTAATATGACGTCTACATCTGCCCTCTTTCCATTTGAAACCATTCCCCCTTGCCCTATTGCTACCCACCCTGGCAAAAATGCAGCAACAGCTTTTAAGGCCCCCCCACCTCTCTCCCAGATTTTTACAATGAGGCAGCATCTCTAAGGTGATTTACCTTTCTAATGATCTGGCGCAGTGTCAAGCAGGGAGCAGCCTGGTGAGCAAACTCTCTGTCCCCTTGCCAACAACAGCCTCTTCCCTCCCCACCCTTCATCTTGTGTTTCAGGCAGAAATGCGCCTGCAGGACCAGCAGCTGGCCAGGCAGCTCATGCGCCTCCGCAGCGACATCAACAAGCTGAAGATCGAGCAGACCTGCCACCTGCATCAGCGCATGCTCAACGATGCCACCTATGAGCTGGAGGAGAGGGACGAACTCTCTGACCTCTTCTGTGACTTCCCCCTTGTGAACTCCTTCAGCCTCTCCACGCCGCTCAAGCTCATCGGGGTCACCAAGATGAACATCAATTCTCGACGGTTCTCACTGTGCTGAAGGGAGGCAGAAGAGGGAAGGATGGGGGGGGAGAGAAAGAGAGACAGTACTGAGAAGCACCAGGGCTCTCTCTCCCTGTCTGATGTCTGGGTGAAAAGAGGCCAAAGAGGAGCAAGGGGAACAGAAGCAAACAGGGAACCCACAGTTGGTCTTGGTGACAGGGTAGAGTAGCACAGCTGGGCACTGAGATGGCCCAGAAATGCTCATTAAGAAGACCTGTGTGGAAGAAACATGGATGGCATCTGAACACAACATGTGCACTTAGCCTGCTCCTTTCCAAAGTCCCTTCTTTTCCCTACACTATAAGTGAGAGGGCCCAGGTTCAGTGTGGCTCTTTGTACTCAAATATCAAAGGAGAAGGTCAAAGTTCAGACACAATGCAAGGCAAAATCCCTTTTCCCTTCCCCTTCACATTCTCCCAGGCTAAAGCCTTCCTTTCAGAGTCCCTCTCCTTTCTAGATGTCTCCTCTGATGGCCTGAGCACAAGGTCCACTGGGTTATTTCATGCAGGAAGCTGATTTCCGGTGGAAAGAATACCTCCCAGCAGGTGAGGGACCATGTTTTAAATGAGTTACAGCCCCAAGGAGTGGTGAGAAGATGTGTCTGTTGGCTTGCTCCATTGTGCCCAGTGTGCTCTAGCTTAATTTTGCCTGTGGTATAGGTTATAGACAGACCATGGACATACTTTTATAGAAACTCCAGCCAGCCAGAAGCCACATGTGTGCCACAGAAGTCATACCCAGAGCAGTACCTGTTCCTGAGCACCTTGTCAGCAGTGGCCAGAAGACTCTGTATTGGCCTGCATAAGAAGACACAGGAGGAAACTTAAATCCAAAACATCTCATATGAGAGAAACTACCCCCAGGACAATATTCCCCAGAAGCAACACCAGCAAATCCTGGATCCTCTGTAGCAACAATGCATCCATCAGAGAAAGTAGCTTCAAGAGGAAAAAAGATATCTTTGTGTAATGAATGTACAGAGTGACTATTGAATTGACGGGAGAAATATCACCATGAGCTTTGGACCTTCAGCAAATGCAAGGGATTCTCTCCCTGCTTGGTAGTATGTAAGATGGATGTTGTATTTTTTTGCCTTTGAGTGCACCCAGCTGTACACCTGCATGAATGTGGCATGGAGGGCAGAGACAC
Source organism: Turnix velox (assembly GCA_013400935.1). Taxonomy (NCBI): domain Eukaryota; kingdom Metazoa; phylum Chordata; class Aves; order Charadriiformes; family Turnicidae; genus Turnix; species Turnix velox. Next base: position 48,249 of record VZTY01007448.1, read on the forward strand.
CCATAGTGTAGCCCAGAAAGGGCAGGGACACAAATAGGCTAGCCATGGAAATCTTGGGACACTTGATACCCAAAACAGTCCACCTAGAGGGATGCTTGGTGCTTCTGGGCTCTTCTGTGCCAACACCTCTTCTGACCATGCCAGTGTGGTGCAATCTCAAACCCATCCATCCCTACTCTGTGCCACGTACCTGAACAGAGAGATCTGTGACTGAGTGGATGTGGCTTTGTCCACATAACACCAGCCCAAGGCCTGTGGATGAGCAGGAGATACAAGACACCACTGAGCTGAAAGCTGGAGGAATGTGTTGATGTGCCTGTATCATCTGTAAGTTGTGTGTGTGCCTAAGTTGTCGTGTGTGTGTGTGTGCATGTGAGCCTGCAGGATGCCTCTCTCAGGAGGGCGAATGGTGGACCCACATCTTTGTTGCCAAATGTGGTGTGAACCAGAAGCCAGTAAGACTTTGTCGTGCCTAGGAAGGTGAAAGGAGGCTTCAAGACTGGGATTTTCACAGAAAGCTTAGATCGATGAAGAGAAGATGAATAATTGGCCTGCCTTCACAGGTTGCTGTGGGAGAAACAAATTGACATCACCAAGAAGTTCATAGACACATGGGATTGGGGACTGGCAGGGGACACTTGAGCTGAGCTCAGTTCCCTATCTCCCATGGTACATAACCCATTGGTGATAGCTCCTCCTCCACAGCTAATAGAGTATCATTTTCTTCTGAATTAGGTACTTTGGACACAGGAGCTCTATCTATACCAGTAAGGTGAATTTCACTTGGCCCAGGTGGTGAAGGTTTAATTGAGTTGTGGCCAGACTATAATATGGCCTCTCAAAAAAGTCAACCAGACACGATGCTGTTTTGTTTACCAGGAGAGAAATAGCCTTATTTCCCCACAGACATCCTGAAAAAGAAAAAAAAAAATATTAAAACTCTTTGTTTACTTTTTTAATAAAAAACTCAGTTCACATCCCACACGTTGATTTGCAGAGGAATATTTGATTGACAGAAAGCGATGCCTACTTTTCAGTTAAAACAATGCCTTGGAAGAGCTTCTCTCTAGGATCAGCTAGAGTCAGCTACAGGGTGGACCTGCTTTTCAGCTCCTGAGTGGTAGCTCAATGCAGAAGGTTAGTACAAGCACAGTCTTAGGAGATGGTTAGAAGTGTCATTAGAAATATCAGTCCCCTGGGTTCCAGACACATATTTTCTGCATTAAGTGGAATGGGGGGATGGTTGTAACTGCCAGATGTTCGTCAAAATGCACAATTTTTTAATTATAAAACTATGTCTGTATTGATCTCTGCCTCTGGTCTCTCATTGTGCTCAATAGCCTCCAGCTCTGCCTGGAGAGCTGTCAGGGACACACCAGTCTGGTGTGCTCAAAGTTTATGGGTATGCAGATTTACAGTCTGGTTTATAGAATTATAGAAACAGAGAAGGCCATCTTCAAAGGCTACCAAGTCCATTGCAAAGAAGTTCTTCACAATGAAAATAGTGAGGCACTGGAACAGGTTGCTTGGAGAGGTGGTGGAGGCCCCATCCCTGGAGACATTCAAAGCCAACTTTGATGAGGATCTGAGCAACCTGATCTAGTCCAAGCTGTCCCAAGTCACTGCGGGGGAGCTGGCCATGATGGCCTTCAGAGAGCCCTTTCAACTCAACACATTCAATGAATTAAGAGGAAGCACAAATTAATTTTACTAATTTTTACTTGTGGTCAACTGGCTACTGTCCCTGGCATGGTCTGTCACAATGTACTAATGGAGAAGACCTTGCCCCTCTGTCACAGCCTCAATGCAGCAACAATGAATAGTGTCATTGTTCCCAGAAAAGTTTCTCATTTTTCATCCTTTTGGCACGTCAAAGTGCTACCATATAATCAGTGAGTGGTTTGTATTTTGACATCTCCCTCAATTGCCTCCATTTAACCCTTAATAAAATATTAAATAATAAAATACATTATCACAGAAATCCCCCAGTGGGTCCACTCATATAGTGAAAGCAAAGGAATGACACATTTAAGGGCTTAAAGACAGAATTTTCAGGTTGCTTCTGCCACACATTATTTCAACTATCACAGTTTAACATCTTTTTTTATATACATGGAAAAAGAACCAAACCTAGCTGGAGTATTCTCAGCACCTTGTGGGTTGGGCTTTTTTCTCACAGACTGATACAGTCTGCTAAGTGAGTTTTATTTTAGATCAAGAAAGAAAGAAGGAGTGGGAGGAAAAAAATATTGCTAGGAGGAGGTGACAGGCTACACACTAAAACCAGAATCAGACTTGTTACACATTTTACAACCCAATTCTGTATCTATGGAGATACCACAAGGGAGAGAGACATCCAAAAACTTCAGGGAGAAATCAGCCCTTGGGAGCTGCTCATAGCCCAGACAATGTCAGAAGGCACCATGTAGTCCTTCACAGGAGGAGCAGCACCAAAAGATATGCAAAACACCTCCAAAAATCCATACCAGTCTCCATGGTATTTGGTTAAACTGGGAAAGCTGAATAAAACCAGCACCTCTCTCCCCTGTCTGACCAGGGAACATCAGTGAGCTTCAGATAGCCACACTCATGACAAGGTGCAATAATGGGATGTGGATTTTAAGCTAAGTGATTATCAGATTTTAGGCAAACTCCCTATTTTCAGGCTCTCATCCTTCCAACCTATTAGATGAAGATGGACCAAAAGACCAATCCCACGCACTCATCATTCAGAACAGCCCATTTCTTGACTTGCCCCATCCTTGGAGCAAGAGGATGGTGTAGAGTCTCTGCAGGCCAAGCCTTGGGTCAGCCAAGCCAACTTGGTCAACACTGTCTCTAGCATCAAAATGTGCTGCAAAACACTCTGGGTCAACCTGGGATCCCCCTGCCCTTAGATGCTGGTGGAAGATATCCATGCTTCACTGTTTCCCATTCACAGGCATTTCCTCTCCCTGGTGGCTGTCCCACTCCCGCTCTCAGAGGAGGGGGAAGACAGGGGTTATTACACAACATTTTTGCTCCTCTGACAACTTCCCTCAACCAGCTGGAACAGGCTGCTCATAAACTGCAGCTTTCTGGAAGGGTTTCAAGAGGAATTGCATTCACAGATCGTTGTCTCTCCTCCCTGGGAACAATGGGGGTAGGCAGGAGCTACTTCAAAAAATGCCATGCACTATGAGGGGATTTCTTTAGGATGGGGATTGCTTGGGGAGGCAGATGGAGTTTCCCCCAACCACTTCAGCGTGCAGTCTGTGTAGCTAAAAGGCCACTTCCTGGGCAAGCAGGAATAATTAACAGTGCTCTGTGCAGATCTGCAGAGGTCAGCTCCTTCCTACCACCCCAGAAAGGCAGCTGGAACAATTGCTCTCTGATTATAAGGTGGAAAATAAGATCTGAAATTCTCCATCCTGTGACTGCTCAGTCTGAGATCCTGTTGAGTACCTTCCAGTCTTTCAGATTGACCATCTTGGCATGCTCGGTATGTCCTTGGAAGCTGCTTGGACTGGGCTTTTAAATGGAAGCCTATTCTTCAGGTGAACTACAACTGGAAGCCTGATGCAAAGCTTCTGATCGAATTGGAGGAATCACATTCCTAATGGTATTAAACTCCTCCTGTGAAAACAGCAGCTTGTTACACTGTTACACCGCCCTGTCTCCCTTCCCATGCTGCCAGTTCCAGTCGGAGCTTTGGTGGCTTTAGCATGTTGCCTGACAAGGGTTGGCCCTGCCTGATCAGCTGCTGGTGTGGCCTCTGGCATGGTGCTGATCCAGTCCTGCTAGAAATTATTCAAACAGCTGGCTCAGTGTAAGCCTCACAATCACATCAGACAGCTCTGTCAGAGCATCTGGATGAATCCCAGTGAGAGAGGTGGTTCTGCCCCTCTACTCTGCTCTCAAGAGAATCATAGAATAGTTCAGGTTGGAAGAGACCTTAAAGATCATCAAATTCCAACCCCCCTGCCTTAGGCAGGGACACCTCCCACTAGATCAGGCTGCTCAGTGTCTTGTCCAGCCTGGCCTTAAATACCTCCAGAGAGGGGCATCCACAACCTCTCTGGGCAACCTGTTCCAGTGTTTCAATGAGAACCCACCTAAAGTTACTGTGTCCACCTCTGGAACCCTCTCAAGGATGATCAGGGGACTGGAGCATCTCTGATATGAGGACAGGCTGAGAGAGTTGGGACAGTTCAGCCAGGAGAAGAGAAGGCTCCAGGGAGACCTCAGAGTGGCTTCCCAGTACCTGAAGTAGCCCATGGGAAAGCTGGGGAGGGACTGTTTGGAAGAGAACAGACTGATGGAACAAGGGACAGTGATTTTAAAGTAGAGCAGGGCAGGTTAAGATTAGATATTAGGAAGACATTCTGCCTCATCAGAGTGGTGAGGCACCAGTAGAGGTTTCCCAGAGAGGTGATGGAGGCCCTATAACTGGAGACATTCATGGCTAGGCTTGATGAAGCTCTGAGTAACCCGACTTAGTGCCAAGTGCTCTTCTTACTGCATGGGGATGTTGGGCTAGATGGACTTTGAAGGTCCATTCCAACTCAGTACATTCTATGAATAACCCTGCTACCAGCCTTTCTCTGTTGTGGGCATCATCCTTGATTGAAAAGGCAAAGGACTGGAAAGGAGTGGTCTCACATTTAATTTCACTACACAGTCTCAAACCTTTTTCTTCCCCTACTTCTGGCTGTTCTTTTTCTTTCCAAAAGCTGCTGTTACATGCAGAGGCTTGGAGCAAGTCTGACCTAAAAATGGAGGCAAAAAAGGCATTCAACCCTTACCATAGCCATCCGTCACTAGACTATACCCTTTTGCAAAAATCAACTCACATTTTCAATGAAGTCCATCATTAAAATGCTTACAATCCCCTTTTTTGTTACTCTTAGCATCCCTAGTCAGCCTTTGCTTCCAGCTGATCTTTATCCCTTCTTGCTTTTATCCCTAAGTGCCCAAGCAGTGCGTTTGCACTCTTCTTTCATTTTTATTCCTGATTTCCATTTTTCTTCCTGATTTCCATTTTTTGTATGGTCCCTTTTAGCAGCTCAGCTCACTAAGAAGTGTCTTAATTAGCTGAGCAGGCTCTGTGCTGAAACTCCTGATTTTCATGTGCAAAGGCAGGGTTTGTTCCCAAGCTGTGAATAAGCTTCCTTTTGAAAAAGAAACAAACAACAACAAATCAGCCAGCTGCCTTGGACACCTTCTCCTGCCACAGAAACCTCTCAGATCCCCACATAAGCTGAAGGCAAGTCTCGTGAGGCCTGGAGGCCTCAATATCCATCTTTGTCTTCTCAAGCCCTTCTTCATATAGTGGCCCACTCATCTCAAAATATTCATACAACAAACCAAGCTGCTACCCCTCATCATGATTACCCTCCATTCCTCCATGTTTATGATCAGCAGTTCAACCACACTGATAGATATGGACAGGCATCAATAAAGGACAGCTTAAAAGTTAACAAGAGTAAGGCAAGGATGGTAGTTAAAGGCACTGGAAGCTTCTCTTTCCTAAAAAAAAATGGGTTAGAAATAGGGCCAGTCCTGCTCTCACTGGAACTGGCCTGGATCCCTTCTGTGCACCAGTCTCCCTGCCTGATAACCACCCTCCACAAATTTTTTCTTTCTCTCCCATATAATGAGGGCAGGATTTACTTTACACCTTTCTTTTTTTCTGCATGATTTATCCACATTAGTTGAAGCCTGGATCTGCTCATTGTTCTTAAGTGGCTGTGCAAATGCATGTGCCAACGTACAGGAGAGGGTAGGAAGGAGGGGACAGGGACAGAAGCCCTCACCTCCTCAGCACCAGCTTGTGCTGGCAGTGGAGCTACATGTTGGCTCAATCTAGAAAAGAGACCACAGCCAAGAGTGAGGCTCACAACAAGCCTCGTGCTACCTGGCACATACAAGTAGCTCTTTTCCAAATCACAACTGGCAACTGATGGTAGCACAGGCTGGTGTCCAGCAGCAGTCCAACACCTGCCCTGCTGGGGGAGGAAGCATGTTCGGCCACAAGCATGGATGTCATCATATGAACAGCATTAACCATATCATGCCACTCTGCTCTTGGGACCAAAAGATAGCTCTCTAGCCATAGATGCTAGAATCATAGAATGTGCTGACTTTGAAGAGACCTTTAAAGGCCATCTAGTCCAACCTCCTTGTAGTAAGCATTTTGCACTAGATGAGATTGCTCAGAGCCTCATCAAGCCTGGCCATGAATGTCTCCAGGGATGAGGCCTCCACCCTAGGCAACACTCACCACCCTCAGGGTGAAGAACTTCTTCCTAATGCCTCATCTAACCGTACCTTGTTCTAGTTTAAAACCATTGTCCTATCACTTCATGCCCTTGCAAACAGTCTCTCCTCAGCTTTCTTGTAGTCCTCTTCAGGCACTGATAAGATGCTATAAGTTCACCCTGGAGCCGACTCCATGCTGGACAGCCCAAACTCTCTCAGCCTTTCAGGCTGCAGAGACCGAATCCAAGGCCTTGTATTTGGCAAATGTTCAGCTGCAATGTTTCAGCCCATGCCTGTGGCAATCGATATTTGCAGATTGTCCCCTCCCCAAGCACCAAACCAGCCTATGCTTCCTCAGCTTGGCCAGACATTCTGCCTGGGGTCCTGTAGAGAGCAGAGACATGTTCTCACCCTGCTCTCACATTGCCTCACTCTTCCCTTGTGCTGCCCGCTGGATGAATCCCTGTCAAGCCAGGCTGCCCAAAGGAACTAAGACTTTTGATGAGTTCAAGCCTGGCAGATCTGAGAGATCCCACCCCTCCCAGCTTAGCTCGCCTTCCTTTCCCAGCAGTGCCCTTTGGAGAGTGTTTACTCTTGCCTCCCCTTTCCCCCCTCCTCCCTGCACCTTTGTTTTCATTTCACTGCTCAGCGGCTGCGGGGGTTTGATCACCTGCGGCTTATTAATTACCATGTGCAGCTCTCCTCCCTCTCTGCCAGAAGCAAAGAAAGAAAGGTCCCCTTTTTAGCTTCTCCTCTGGGGACCCGTTTTGTCCATGGGTCTCCAGTTTCCTCGGAAAGTGGCTCTGCCCCACCGCCTCATGCATCCCACCCATACAAAGCCCTCTTTGTGCTGGTGCTGGGCTCCAGCCAGCCCAGGCTGTGAGCACATGCTTATCTTTAGGCAGAAGCAGTGTTAGCAGCTTCAGCAAGACCACTCACAGATTGAGATGAGGAATGCATCATGTCAGGCATTTGAGCTTCTCCTGCCATGCTCCTGTCACCCCTTTGCCGTGCTTTTCCCCAGGGCTGCACCTAGGGTGGTGAAGATGAAGCCTCCAGGAAAGGTGATGAAGAGGGAATGGTGCTCCTGCTTCTGTGGTTACCAGCTGTCACTTATTTGCACCAGTAAAAGAGATGCTGGGCTGCTTGGTCAGACTCTGGGGGGCTCTTTCCAGCATAGAATTTTGTGTAGTAAAAGGGCTGCTAGGCTGGTTGGACTGGCTTTGGGTGGTTCTTTCCAGCACAGGATTCTTTGGAGTCTGTCTCCAGTCTCCCAGGATGATTGCTATGGGGACAAGGGGAAAGTCAGGATTCTCTGGGGACAGCACACTGCCAAGACTCCTCCTGGGATCACAGAATTGTGGAACAATTTGGTCTGGCAAGGACTGTTAATGTCATCCAGTTCCAACTCCCTGTCCAGAGCAGGGACACTTCTCATTAGACCAGGTTGCTCCAAGTCCTGTTCAAACTGGCCTTGAACCTCTCCAGAGACAGGGCAGCCAAAGCTTCTCTGTGTAGCCTGCTCCAAGGGCTCACCACCCTCAGATATTCAATTCATCATGTCCAGGTACTTGGAAGTTTATTATGCATCACAGAGGATGGTGTTTTCCCCAGGGGAAGCTGTTGGAGCAGGATGTGGCTGAATTCAGGGGCTGGTCTTAAAAGAGTCAACATGGATTTTGTGTCCTGAGTGGGCTCATCAGGAGCAGATTCAGAAAGGGGATTTTGGGATTCCCTCTGGCCTGTTTTTTCTTGGAAAGGAGGCAAATTCCCCTCCTACTACTGGTTTGTGTTCTGCAGGCTGTTTTGGCAGGGCTGCTCACAAGCAATGGGCTGGACACAAGCAGTGAATCCCAAAGGAAAAAAACACATCACTCCCCTGATGCAGGAACACCCTTAACCTCAAAAGAGGATCACACCAGTGTGTTATTATAGGGTCTTTTCTAAGGTAGACACCCTGAGTTATAATTACTGGCTTGCCTGTGAGATATTTACAGTCACAGCCTGATTTTTTTCCACTTGGCTGGAAAATCATCACTTGGGGAAAATCATCAGCTGGGAGGATGGTGGCAGCCCAGGTGATTTACCCACCTCCAGGGCAAGGCATGTAATCTTGAAAGCATTAAGCTTTTTGCAGAAGTTTTCCTGGGTTTTTTTGGCTCATTTTGGCAGGCTCACAGATACACCAGCTCTCTCTTGCCTGTGCTCACTTGCTGCTTGCTCCCAGTGAGTGTCTGTGCATGTCTCTGGTGGGTTTTATAATGCTGGTGGTGTAGGAAAAGGAGCAAAGGTGTCTCTTTTGCAAGAGGGGGAAATCCATGTTTGCTCTCCTGAGCTGGTGCTGCCTTGAGGAGTAGAAGAGAAGAGCAAAGCCTCCCTCTCTGAAATCCAGGAGAAGAGCAAGAAGTGAGGGCTTGAGGGACGTGCCAGGAGCAGACAAAGGCAGGATGAAGAAGGGAGGGAGTGAGGAGCAGGCTCTGAGGCTGCAGGCCGGGTTGCCATGGATTTTGTGCTAATCAGCCCCTTCTTCGCCTGGAAGCAGAGGAGGGAAAGGGAGGGTTATGAGCACAGAGAAGATGCCTTAATACCTGAGCTGCCTCCTGCCACCATCTGTCCACTGGTTGTGCCAGCCTGAAGGGCCAAAATTCAGCAATGTAGGATATTTTGGGAAAGAAGGAGGAAATAACCCTGACTATGGATGCCTGCTCCATGGCAGGCTGCTGTGTTCCTGTCTCCAGCTCAGATCTGCCATGTTCTCCTGCAGGGCTCTCTGTGAGCTCTGGAACATGCTGCATTCACAGTGTGGGTGATGGGAAAGGGGAATTTGCTGGAACAGACAGTGGGGTCAGGATTTTCAGTACCCAAATGGGCTGCAGGACAACCCCATACCTCAAACAAACCTCCAAAGCACTCTTGTTCCCCTGCAGTGCAGATATGAGGATTTTGCAGTACTATGAGTATTCGGGACTACATTTTTCAGTCTGATGGTGGTGATTCTGTAGCCCAGGTTGCCCAGAAAAGCTATGGATGCCCCACCCCTGGAGGGGTTCATGATCAGGTTGGATAGGACTTTGTGCATCCTGGTCCAGTGGGAAGTGACCCTGCCCATGGCAAGGGAGTTGGAGCAAGACAATCTTTAAGGTCTCTTCCTATCCAAACCATTCTATGATTTCTCATCTTGATATGTTTTTCTCTTCCTGGATCAGGGAGGATGGGGGTCACACTGTGCTAAACTAAACCTCCCTTGCCCTAAGTGATCTCTTTTTACTAGATCTTGGTTTTGAAACCATCAGAAAAGCTGCCCTGGTATAGCCAAATTCAATGCTGGCATCTCTGGGAGCCTTTACCATCCCAGGTAAAGATGCTTGCTGTGAAGTTTGAGAAGTTAGAGCTGCCATCAAGCATTCAGAAAGGCAATCATGTGTCAAAGACCCTGGGGTTTTGAGGGCACCATGCATTGTTATAAAGGGATTATAATCTATTAATGTGGCTGCCAAAACCCATTAATTTGCCTCAGACATGTAAAGAGATCTCTGGCGGGGGACCGGCTTTCAGGGCCATGATGTATCTGCTGGATATGAGTGTGTGTACGCCACAACATGAATCACAATGTATGTGATTCACTGCAATGCACCTTTTTATCTTAATTTTCAGTAAGTTTTGTGAAGAGTGTCAAGAGGCAGAGCTGGGCTCCAGAGCAGAGTATGATATTGCTCCAGGATGAGGTTGCAAACCAGCCCTGGGGCCAGGTCACTCTGTGGGCTCTCAGACAGGCCAGGCATGACACTGACCTCCAACCACCTTGTCTCTGCCTGAGTGGAGCTCCTGTGACCTCAGCAGGTGCAGAATGGACAGGATATAACCCTGCTGCTCCTGGTAGCCCTTCCCAGTGTAAGCAGGTTGGAGGGTGGAGAAGATCTCTGCTGGTCATTTCTGGGGATAGGAGATGAAATGCATCCCTTTGGTACCTAAATAGCACCTCCTCAAATGACATCCACTGTCAGAGGATGTATCCCAGTGACACTTTTTATTCCCAAATCCCCCTCTCCTCTTTGACACCTGCAGTCTCCCAAGCCTGCTCCTTGCATTACTACTCTCCCTCATTGCCATTCACCCCAGCATTCCCTCCAACACCCTTTTTTCTCTGAAATGTCCTTAGTTGCAGGACTGAGGTAAGTGCATGTGTTTGAAAAGGATTCAATTGTTCTTCATTCAGTTTCACCTTCCAGATGGCTGCCAGATAGACAGAGGAAATCTCAGCCACTGTTTGAGTGAGAAGCCACTTGCTGGTTTGTCTTTTGATTTCTACTCCCTCCACATCACAAACAGCCAAATATTTGCTTTCCCTTGCAGTATCACTTTGTACTAACACTATGGGAAGGAGTGGGATAAAAATGGATTCAGCTCACACAGCCCATCTGTCCTTCACATCAGTGTAGATCTCATTAAAAGAGAGGACATAATTCAAGACGAAACAAATAAAAACTGTGCTGGCCTTGTTTTGTTGTGTAGTGGTATTCCCAGACATTTCTAGACATTTCTCTGTTCAGTTCGTGGTGCTCATCCTGCACTGGTATGCAAGGACGCTCCTTCTACTGGCTTCTGAGGGGTTTGGAGAACTAAACACAAGCAAAATTCAAGTTCATATCGAGTAGGTGCTGAGCTTTTCTCCTCAAGGGCTACAAGGGAAGGAACCACTGATGCCCTTTTTGTGGTGTGTCCCTTTCTGAAAGGAGTTGGTTCATCCATCTATCTATCTCAGGAGCCAACCAGACTGGGTCTGCACCCATGCATGCACTGTTTACAGAGTGCATAAAACTTTTTTTTTTCTTTTATTCCTGGGCTTTTCACAGTGGCTTTTGAGATCATAGAATGGTTTGGGTTGGAAGGCACTTTCAAGATCACCAAGTTCCAACCCCCTGCCATAGGCACCCACCTCCCACCAGACCAGGTTTCTCCAAGCCTCATCCAACCTGGTCTTGCACACCTCCAGGGATGGGGCATCCACAGATTCTCTGGGCAACCTGGGCTACAGGATCATCACCCTCAGAGTGAAAAATTTCTTCCTGAATAGTCGTTCAACTGCAAAATACTCGTACTCTTCCTGAATATTAATTTTGCTGCAAAATCCAGACCAGTACAAAGACAGACCAGTAAAACATACCTGAATTTATAGGACCTCTAAGCCAGACATGCAGCTAGTTTGAATCCACAACATCCCCTATAATAAAATTTCCAAAAGATGGCTCTCATCACCCCAAGAGACTTTACTGGCCCATCATCATCCTGGGTGACAGCAGTGTCTACCCTTATCAAGGCAAAGGCTAGGTTGGCACAGGATGTCAGCTGGAAAGAATGAAGACACCCAGCCCTCCTTTGGATCTGATTTTTGAGGCTGTACCTAAATCCTGACTCCCCCTTTTGAGGTCCTGCCATTAGTATAAGGCTTAACTGATATGATTGATTTGTATGGATGGACTAACCCTCCATGGATTTCTCTTATTCTCTTCTTGACTCTCCATAGCCCCGGGGCTCTGCGGGGGAGGAATGCATCAGGTTAGGAGTCAGGAGGTTCCTGAAGGCAACCAAATGATGATGCTTGAGTTCAGAGTGGGAGATGCCTCTGTTGCACATGCTCTGACCAATGCCCAGCCACCACGGTCTGGAGCAGCCATTCCTTACTGCACCATCATGGTTTCATACTTGGGATAAGGTTTATCTCACTCTCAGACCTTCCAAAAAACTGGGAGGAATGAGGTGTGATGAGAAACAGAGCTGATCAGGCTAGTAAAGCTGCAGTAGAATTTACAAAGCAAACAGCTTCTAACTCAAGCAAAAAACAACCCCGGAATATTCCCTCCTCCTCCAGCACCCTTCTACATCCTTCAAGGCAAGGCAAACTTGACCAAGCTTTCTGCTCTAGGGAGCAAAATGAGGCAGGGAGGGGGCTGCAGCTAGAGACAAAACTGTTTTAATTCAGCATGGAAGGGTTTTTTTTGTCTCCCTGTTGCTTGCTTCTTGAGGAAAGAGTGTGCTCCTTCTGCTCCTTCTCCTTCCCCTCTCTATTCATATTCTGAGCTCATTTGCTGCAGTGGGAGCTTCATGGCTGCCAGTCAGGCTGGGAAGCACATCTGCATGGTGATGTAGTCAGAATCTCGGGTCTCCGAACCAATTACTGACCTTCTGCTGCTCCAGAAATTGCTCAGGATGTATTTGCACGTCAGGTGTGGGGAGGGAGAGAGAGAATGAGAGAGAGAATGAGAGAGGCTCAGTCTCATTTTCTGCCTCTCTGCTTCTCCAGCTTCCTCAAAGGCAGAGCTGTGCTTTATTTGGTGGATGTGATTAATTATACTTTTTCTTCCCTCTCCTGGTATCAATTCTGATTGTTGATGCACAAGCTGCTTTTTGAATGGTTTTTTTCCCTATGATACTTACAAATTGTGTATCCCACTGTTTGTTGTCCACCTCCTCTTCCCTCAAAACAGCTTTAGGACGTCATGATCCCTGCCAGATTTCACAGTGCAGTAGCCTCAGAGATGTCACATTCCCACAAGTTTTCCTCAAGTGTTTTTCCATCAGGGTATTCATTGAGCAAAGTGAATGCTGAACTATAACCACACCAGGGAACTAAAAAGTGCCTGGACTTACCTCCTGCCCTGTGGCACCCCTATCCACATCAAATTGCCATGAAGGTGGGAGATATGTTAACTGCTGACCCACATTTTGCCAAGTCCTGGGGAATGTGATGAATCACACAGAATCACAGAGTTTCAGTGGTTGGAAGGGACCTCAAGAGATCATCTAGTCCAATTCCACTGTCAGAGCAGGAACACCTAGACCAGGTCATACAGGAACGCGTCCAGGTGGGTTTTGAATGTCTCCAGAGAAGGAATCTCCACAACCTATTTGGGCAGCATGTGCCAGTGTCCTGTCACCCTCACTGTGAGAAATTTTCTTCTTATATTTCTGTGGAACCTCCTTTGTTCCAGTTTGAACCCATTGACCTGAGTCCTGTCATTGGAGGTCACTGAGAAGAGCCTGGCTCCATCCTCCTGACACTCACTCTTCACCCATTTATAGACATTAATGAGGTCACCCCTCAGATTCCTCGAAGCAAAAGAAACCCAGGGCCCTCAGCCTTTCCTAATAAGGGAGATGCTCCAATCCCTTAATCATCTTTGTGGCTCTACGCTGGGCTCTTTCAAGCAGTTCCCTGTCCTTCTTGATCTGAAGGCCCCAGAACTGGACACAGTACTCCAGATATGGCCTTACTAGGGCAGAGTTGAGTGGGAGAAGAACCTTTCTCGACCTACTGTCTACACCCCTTCTAATACGCCCCAGGATGCCATTGGCCTTCTTGGGCACAAGGGCACATTGGTAGCTCATGGTCATCCTCCTGTCCACTAGGACCCCCAGGTCCCTTTCCCCTACACTGCTCTCTAACAGATCAGTCCCCGACTTACACTAATACATGGAGTTGTTCTTGCCCATATGTAAGATCCTACACTTGTCTTTGTTATATTTCACTGAATTTCTCCCTGCCCACCTCTCCAGCCTATCCAGGTCTGGTTGGATAGCAGTACAGCCTTCTGCTGTGTCAGCCACTCCTCCCAGTGATAAAACACTGGGGAAATCAATTTAAAACCAATAAGACAAATTAGGTCCACATACAGTGGGCATCAAAAAAGTATCAGGATGCTGGGAAAAGAAAGATAAATATTTGTGGGCTACAAATGTCAATTATGAGGCAAGGATATCCTTCCTGGTGTCTCTAGCACCCCAAGGGTGAAGACACTGGGGCAGACCTCATGGAGAGTTGCTGGGCTCACAAGCTCTCCATAAAAAGCTCTTCTTTAACCAGAATGGACTAAAGGAATCATATTGTGACTCCTGGAGATATTCCCTGTGTCCATGCCTGCTTGTGCCACTCAGTTCCTGTTGGGACTGATGCCCTTCCTGCCCAAGGAAATGTGCAAACACATCCCTATGGTCCAGCCAAAGAGTGGGGGAGCTAAGACATGAATCACAGTGCCCAGAAATCCTGCAAGGACAGAGACCTTGGAAAACAGAGGAAATCAGTATCTTGGGTGGAGATATCTTTCCCCTGAGAGCAGCTCACTGCCTCAGTCACGTGCAGAGCAGAGTGGGGAGCACCCAAGAGCTGAGCATCAGTGTTTGCTGAGCCATGAACAGAGAAGCTGGTATCATTTGTCTCAGTAAACTGCTTATTAATTCTTGCAGCCGGGAGGGGATGCATCCACGTTTCCCTGGCAGTATCATCTGTCTGGCAAGAGAATGAAAAGGCAGAAATGTCAGTTCTTCCCACATTTAAAAAGCACCCAGACACCCAGACACAGACAAGCTCTTCTAAACCAGCCACAGAGACACTGAGGCAGCATCTGAATTGTGAGCCATCCCTGCAAACACTCTACCTGAATTAGAGAGGTGAATTTGAGGCTTTCCAGAGGGGGGGGGAAATAACAAAGCGGTGAGGAAATTCCAGCCTGTACTTATTTAGAAATCCCCATGCATACAAACAATCATGCCCACACACAGAGTGTCAAATTAATAAGTAAATAAGGGACAGCTGCTTTAGTTCTCCAAGGGTTTTACCCTCAGCTGGCTGCTGAGATCAGAGCATCTCTTGAATAATGTTAATACTCAAAAGTCCTGTCAGGCATTGAGTGGACTCAGGATTTTGTCCTTCCCTTAGATAAGAGATCAGCTTTGGGATTTGGCTGCTTCAGTTTCTTTTAAATCCTTTCCTTCCTTTTGGATGCCTAGGGCTTTCAGGAGAGGGAGTGTGGTGGGAAATGTCCCCTTTGGGTGAATGCAAGTGGTGAGAGTTGAAGGCTGGATTTGGAAGTAAGGGGCGAATACCACAGGGATCAAAGCATGAAAAGATTCTTGAAGCTTCATCTTAGTCCCATCCCTGCTCCTGTTTGCTTGGGAATTCCATGCCGCACCAGTATTTCTGCACCCAGAGCCTCACTGGTAGTTGTGAGAGCTCCACTGAGATCATTCAGATATCTCCTTGAATTCACATATCCCCCTGCAATTTTTCTTCCAGGGAATTTGGTAGTATCAGGGTATTCCTGAGGTCATCTGGGCCAGCTCAGACAAACTGCTGAGCTACTAGGAAATGAGTAAAAAGGAGAGATGGCCAATGCCAAAAGCAGACTGAGGGCAAGGAGCTTTCCTGGATTTACACATAACATCTCAATTTCCACTAGCACCTTTGAAGATGGGAGCAGGGCATCCATTCCCAGACAAAAGATCAGATAAGGGATTTCTGCCAGCAGAGATGAAGAAGCTGGAGAATCCACTAAAAGAGTTTCTGCATCCACAGCAACCTTTGAAAAATGGGCTTTGATGAGGAAAAAAGGCCAAGAAGCTCCATGAATCTTTATAGATACACATGTTTGTGTACCATGGCTTCTAGACTTCTTTCACATCAGGCTCCCAGATAATCCTATAACCCTCATTTCTCTTTCTTAAGTCCCCTTGATCTCCCAGGCACAATACTTCCACTCCTTTCTTTCCGATTTCCCCCTGTCTCCTATCTCTCCTGGCTGTGGATACACTATATATTGCCCTTGTTTGAAGCTGCAAATGCTGGCCAAGAGGACAGAGCCACTGCCTGCCTCCAGTGTCTGCTCTAGTGGACATAAAACAGCCCGAGGCACTGCCATCCTTTCAGTGCCAACAATAATGCGTCTCCTGTCCTACAGCCAGCAACCAGTTTTACTGAAAACCTTTGAGAATCACATATCTCTCAGACTTACCCCTCTAGATCAGACACGGCTGGGACTTGTCACGTATTTCAAGGAGACTTGCCTTGCAGACAAGCAAGAGGCATAGATCTACATGCTTGTGTAAGCCCCTTTATTCAGAAAACCCAACAGAACACTGTTTCAGAGCCTTGAGTTGGCTGATGGCTGCCGTGTGGTTTCATTTGCTCCAAATGTTGCTCTGTAAACACTAATCAGTCCAAATTATTGAAATCACAACTGTTGAGCATGGAAGTAGCACTAATGAGGAAAGAAAAGGGAATGGATCAGTGGAGCAGAAAGTGTCCTTTGGCTGGAGGTTGGTGGCTCCTGTCCAACACATGGAACTCATACCCCTTCCTCTCCCATAGCCCCTGGAAATGCTTCTTGTCAGGAGAGAGTTCTGGGCCAAGTTGTCCAGCCCCAGAATTTATGGCTGGAAAAATGCTAAGGAGTATTTCTCTTTCCACAGAGAATATAAGCACCTTGGTGCCTCACTCCATCTTCATGTCCCAGAGACTGGAAGGGCTCTGTTCTATTTTGCTGAGATGTTTCCACCTAGTGCAGGACCACCCTTGGGGGGCTACTTCAGCACCAGCATGGTGAATTCAAGACCCTGTTTTCTTCTTCCAGTGCTCCTGTTCAGACCCATGATTCACTTAACTTATTTCTGAAAACAGTTAAGCTTGAAGGCACTCTTTACATCTATGTCTCCAGCCATGGCCATGGTGGTTCCTTGAGGAAGATTTGCACCAGGTCGTGATCTCTGCTGCAGCCTGGGCTCATCTCTGGGAGATGAAATGATGGAAGAAGTATGCCACAGTGCCAGAGGAGCCTTACATGTACGTTTGGGCACAGGAAGCCACCACCCTCCAAATCCCAAGCCTATGAAGGCCATGGCAAACAACATTGCTCTATAAAAGTGCAGGTGAAGCATGGCTGCAGGATTGCATGTATTCCTCTCTGCCTCCACAGACCTACATCAGACCAGGGAGACTAGGTTAGACAAGGGGAAAAGACCCTCATAGAATCACAGAATGGTTTGGATTTGAAGGGACCTTTCGAGATCACCCAGTTCCATCTCCCTGCCATGGGTAGGTACACCTCCCACTCGACCAGATTGCTCCAAACCCTATTCAGCTTGGCCTTGAACACCTCCAGGAGTGAGGCAGCCACAGCTTCTCTGGGCAGCTTGGGTCAGGGCCTCACCACCTGCAGACTGAAAAACTTTCAAATAGCTAATCTAAATCTCCCCTCTTTCAGTTTAAAATAATTTCCCTCATCCTATCACTCCCCTCCCTTACTCAGAGACCCTCCCCAGCTTTTTTGTAGCCTTAAGGTCTGTAAGGGCCTCTAAGGTATCTCTGCAGCCTTCTTCTGGCTGAGCCCTCCAACTTGCCCAGCCTGTTCTCCCAACAGAGGGGCTCCAGCCCTCAAAGCATCTCCAAAGCCTCCTCTGACCCCTGTCCAACAGCTCCCAGTCTCCCCTGTACTGAGGCTCCAGAGCTGGAGGCAGCCCTGCAGGGAGGTCTCCCCAGAGTGGAGCAGAGGGGCAGAATCCCCTCCTCACCTGCTGCCCAGGAGACAGAGGGCTTTCTAGGCTACCAGCACACATTGTTGGCTTCTCAGCCCCCTCCCAAGTCCTTCTCCTCAGGGCTGCTCTCTACCCATTCTCCATCCAGCCTGTGCTTGTGTTTTGTAAGTAACCCAAGGTGGGTCTTTGAAGGTCTCTCCAGGCCTTTTCAGATTTGTGAAGGGGCTGAGTGTGGTGTAAACAACACTCACAGCTCTGGGGGTTCATGATATCATGTCTGCTCACCCACCCAGGATATGTTACTAAGCTAAAAAATCCATAATGTGGACACCTCAGCAAAACCCTGCCCAAAACAGAGGACACAAGTGGACAACTCTGCCATCCTCTTCCCAGGCTGGTAGGTAGGTAGGTACTGCTATGGCAGCTTGTGAAAGAAAACTCTATTTGCTTTTCCACAGGGCAGTAGCTTCTGGAACAGGAGTAGAAATGAGTTCCCTGGTGACATCCCTCGGATGTTGTGTGTTCTTCATCCTTGGAGGTATTCAAGCCTCAACTGGTGATCTGATTTAATTAGATCCACACTGAGCAGGATGGAGGACTAGATGAGCTCCAGAAGTCCCTTCCAAACTGAATTAATCCATCATTTTACATTGCTGCTGAGCTCTGTACTAGTAAGCTAACTACTACCAGTCACCAGAGCAGGAATAAGTTACACTGATGGGGGCTGTGTATGATACTGGGGGCTATGTATGTTCTGGGTTTTTTTAAAATAAACTTTTCCAGATAGCTTTTGAACACTGGTGACACCAGCACCTGAAATAGATGTGAACCACTCACCCAGAAACTTGCAGGAGGCTATTAAAAAATGGGAATGGGGACCTCTTGGAGACTGTTCAGCTTCTGCATATTGGAGCAATTTCCAAAAAGCAAAGCAGGTGTTACATGTGAAAAGAGCATGCCAGACGCCCTGGAAATGTAAAACAACAAATTCCATGGAAAGCTGCTTTTCTATGAAGGAAGCCAGCTAGAAATCACCTGCATTCAGTACAATATCCAAAGGCAGCATGTACTAAAGGAGGAAACCATCAACTCAACCCTTGAAGCTGATATTTCAATGACTTGGGAAATATCCCACACATTAAACACTTGGACCTCTTAGAATAACATCAGAATAAGAGAAACAACTTTTTGGGAAGGAAGGAACAAACCTATCAATCTTCAGGCCACAGGAAGAGCAATTTGAAAACCTTCAGGGGGAAGAATTTTGAATTTGGCCAGAGCACCGTGAAACAAGTCACACAAGGTGTTTGGGTTTCCCCCTCTTCTTTGCTGGCAATCCTGTTTTCCACCTGTCTGGACCAGAAACTTGGAAACTCTGTACGGTTTGATTTGTGGCTCTGCTTCTTTCTCCATTGGCCTAGGAAAGGATACATTGTCCTTATATTTGCTTCAAAGGCAGAACCTTTTAAAGGGACAGAAGCCATGACCAGAAACTGGATGAAGCTGTCTGAGTTTCTCAGAGACTGTTACCCTGTTTTCCACACAGACTCAATTTGCTACAAGTCAAACTGGTTACAAGAACGGTAGAACTCCTTGCTGCAAGATGTTTTTGCTGCTAAAAGCTGACATGAAGACCAGATTATTTTGGGACAATGAAAGTCAATTTTGGTAAACAAACAGACTGAATCCAAATTCAGACACAGCTGAATTTGAAAAAATGCCTTGGAAAGGGATATTTTAGGTTTACCTTACCCTTTTCTAGACATCAGATTCTGGGAATCACAGCAGAGATATTGGGAAGATATATTTCACTCAGGTTGCAGGTGTTTGAGAAAAGAGTCTTGCATGTCTGACCCACCTGATTTTATATGCCTCAGCTCTGTGAAGATATTTGTCTCTCCAGTTTCTGAATTCACATATTTCGACTCCAACCCTTTCTACCTTGTCTGATTTCTACTTAACATTGATTCCAGTCTGTCATAAGCCTGTAATGAATCAGAGATTCACCTGCTCAGGAATACACCTTGCCCACCATGATGTCCCACTGAAAAGATGGTCCCAAGAAGCCTTGAACTTTAACCACGTTGAATAAGAAAGGAACCAAAGAACTAAGGTTCTTCATCTGCCAGAAGATGTGCCCTAGATCAGATCATGGTTTGACACCTGGTATACGGACCTCAGAAACCATACAGTCAAACTATGGTGGAGAAGTTATCATTCCTAGCCTCTCTGCCATCCCACAAATAACCTCTTCCCTTCCACACTTGAAGAAGAAATTACATAAGCAGTGGACCAAAACTACACGAGGGACCATGACAACACAGTGGAGGTGGCCATTGTCCAATAAGTGGATCTATCCCTCATCCTCTGCAGATCCTATTTTCCAGTACAAGTGGACCACTTCAGCTGTCATCCAGTTACAATAAACCTCATATGAGATTTATATTGGACTTCTCCTCATATTAACCCCATGTTCTTTTGAGGAAATGTGGCAGGCACCCAGCGTTCCTCAGAGTACAGAGCACAGTTCATTAGTGTGTAATTGCATGACAAATTGCAGCAGAAAAGCTAAGAGAAACCTAAACAGAAGGACCAACCCCAGCCCCAAACTACTAGGTCACATCCATGTCCTTGCAGGGCACATAAGGAAGCAGCATAATTAGCTTGCAGTGGTGAGTGGGAGACTGGGAAATAATATTAGTGCACCATATATCATCTTTTAAACAAGTCCTGTTTACTTGTAACAGGCTCCCATGACCTATGCTCTGAACTTAAATCTCCCACTTCACTCTCTTATCCACTCATCTCTGGATTTCTGCATTGCTAGGTGAAAGGGTGAAAGGGTGAAAGGGAAGGTTGGTCTGTTGGTCTTCCTGGTGAAACATCAAAACCTGCCCCGCTCTACTTTAAAACCGTTGCCCCTTGTTCTGTCACTTCATGCCCTGGTAAACAAACCATCCTTTTTGTAGGCCACTTCAGGTACTGATAGGCCACCATGAGGTCTCCCACAGCCTTCTCTTCTCCAGGCTGAACAACTCCAACTCTCTCAGCCTGTTCTTGTAAGAGAGGTGCTCCAGCCCCCTGATCATCCTTGAGGCCTCCTCTGGAGACACTCCCACAGGTCCACATCCATCTTGCACTCCTTGATCTCCATCCAAGTGCTGGTAGTGTCTTTTGAAAAACCCTGCTTTCTCCAGGATGTTCTTTTTTTAAGTTCATTATGTCCACATGCACATGTACAGGTTTTTTTGTGCCAGTGGTCCTCATCCTGGCCAAAACTATTCCCACAGCTAAACATCTTACTGGATGCAGAGGAGGAGCAGAGCTCTGAGTTTCTTGTGGCTTTCTTCTACTGGCTCCAGTACTGACCTTCCCACACAGTTGAATCTAAGTCAGCTCTTCAATTATGCCATGCCTTTCAAAAAAAGAGACAATTTTCTAGGGAATGGGCTTAAGTATATGTTTAGTGTCTGTCTTGAAGCAAGCACTTACAGCAAGGCAGGCTGCTTGGTAGGGACAGAAAGATCTCCCAGCACTGAGGGAGGGATCTCCAAAGGGATGGGACCAGGGCAGCATGAGTTCTTGGTGGTGCTGGGGGAAAGGCCATTTGCCCTTTGCTCACTCTGTCCCAAAAATGGGATAGTCATGGGTCAGGATACACTATAAATAGACAATTTCCTGCTGGAGCCTGTGTCTTGCTATTAAAAGAAACTGAGTTGGGTCCTGGTGCTGAAGTCCCCATGAAACCAAGGGGATCAGAGGTTGTGATGGTGCAGACAAGAGTGCTCTTCAGCTCAGTGGTGCCCAGCACCAGCTTGTCACCATGCTGTGGCCCAGAAAGTGGGTATCCAGGACTTTCTGGGATTAAACAAAATCATTTTTTCATCCATGCCTCCCCCTGGTCTGATGCATCTCCCTGGGATGCAAATCCTGATGAAATGGCTAGTCCCTTGTAGCAGAATTAGAGATTGGGAAAGGATTTCTCACCAGAGGGTTCATTCAAGAAGATAAATTCCTTAAATATAGTATTGTCTGGGTTGAAAGGGATCTCACAGATCATTCTGTTCCAACTCCTTGACATGGGCAGGCACACCTCCCACCAGACCAGGTAGCTCAAAGCCCTGTCCAACCTGTCCTTGAACCTCCAGGGATGGGGCAGCCACAGGCTCTCTGGGCAAGTTGGACCAGCAGCTCACCATCCTCAGAGTTAAGAGTTTCTTCCTGAGAGCTAATCTATACTTCCTTTCTTATAGTTTAAAATCATTCACCTTCTTGCTATGGCTTCCCTCTTAAATCCATAGTCTCTCCCCAGCTTTCCTGGAGCCCCTTTGGAGATTGGAAGTTGCTCTAAGGTCTCCTTGGAGACTTCATTTCTCCAGGTTGAACCTCCCTACATGTCCTCATTGCAGAGGAGCTTCAGCTTTCTGATCAACTGTGTGGCCCTATTCTCCATCCTTTTTTAAAATTACCCCAGCACTTCCACTTCTGACTCACTCATAGTGGATGTCCCTTTGCTCTCCCTTCTCCTGCCCACCCAGCAGTTGGCATTGGCTATGGGTCAGTGGCACTTGCATGAAGAGCTTCCTCCATATGGAGAGCTAAGCAAGGGAGAGTAGTGTGGCTGTCCTGTCTCCTGCTCTGTCTCTTTTTTTAACAAAATATCCCTCCCCCAAAACTACAGAGCCCCAGGATTAGGTCTGGAGAAACCAAAACAGCTTTAGGTATCACTATTTTCTGCAGCTCAAACTGATGGTTTTCCAGAAAGCAATATATAGAGTTAAACCAGAGGACTGGCACCTCCAACCCCAAAACCACAGAGAATTTGTACTCCTTATTTGATTGGGACTTACAGTTTCAAGAAATGAGCATTAATGCTTCCAGACCTCCTGGAAATCACTGATGCCATTTTTAGACTATGAATAACTCTTAAAGAGGAGCTTGCTGATACTGAACTAGCAGAGAAGTTCCTTTGCCACTTATCTGTGCCACTAACACATCATTGTCTATAGCCACACATGTACAGATCCATCCTGTTGTCCCCTGGACATGAAGTCTGACTTTCCTGTAGCAGCCAGGGCTCAGTAATTTTATTTCTCTGCCCTGTAGACCCAGAACAGACCCTCTAGCATTGTGGCTGAGAAGGTCCCAAGAGGCAACATAAAGAAAATTCTTCTGGATGCTGGCACAATCTCCATCCTGCACAAGCTGGATTGAAGCCCCCTGAGACAGGCCAGTATCTCCTTGGGCTCCTTTACTTGAGAGATTGTAATGAGGGTGGCCACTCTGCTAAACCATCCTATGCATTCAAAGCCATCCTGGTCCTCCCCTGATGTTCCCTGAGGTCCCTGGCCATGCCTTGCTCTACTCCTCTCTCCCATACCTGCTCAAGTTAGAGCAAAACTGCAGAAAGAGAGAAAAGCTGTTCCTAGACCCAGCCCACGGGGAAAAGGTCTGGGGAGCTAATTATAGACCAGTGCATCAGAGCCATCAATAATTCAGGAAGCTCTGAAATTGGAAAAGAGACGCAGGATGGTGCTGTCTCAGTGGCTGATGCACCCAGTGCCTCTCTACTCCTGGGGTCAGGTTGGCCTGACCATGGTTGAACTTAGGCATACAGCAACATCAACTATATTTCAAGGGGCAGACACCGAATTCAGCATCTGCAGAGGAAACTCTGCTTGACAGACAATAGATGATGGAAGGATCCTGACTCTCAAGACTTCAAGCCACCAGGCTCCAGTTTGCTGCTTGGCTCTGCCTCTCAAAAAGCACCCAAGTCTCATTTATCATCTCTTCCCACACTCAGTTCTGTACTTTTCTCTAAGCTGAGCAAGATTTTGAGCTTGTTGGAAGAGGATATTATTTGTGAGGTTGGAGGTAGTGTATCTGTACAGCATCATGCATATTCTGATACTGGAGAAGTGCTCCATTCCAACCATCCTTGAGACATTGAAATGAGGTTGTCACTCTTTCCTGAACATCCCTTAAATTTATAGGGAGCGAAGAGAAGGAGAAAAAGGGGTAATCTCTTGTTGAACTGGGAATTCAGCACATACTTGGATGTATTTCCCACCAGCTGAGCTTCTGGAAGGGCATGTGCCCACTCCATCTCAGTTTCAGCAGAACTAGAGTGCCTGTGTTTGCTAAAGTAGGTGAGACCAAGTAATGTTGGAGTAAACACACAATGAAAACACAGCCCAAGAATCTCCTGCTTGTCTCATACATGGGCAAAACTAGACGAGCTCCCAGACACACACAGGTTAGTGCACACACCTATGTCCAGCCCCAAGGACACACCACCATGTGCTGGCACACACAACACCACCATGTTCAGATATGCAGAAAATATTTAGAAATAGCCAAATTCATGTTCAGAACATCACAGAAGAGGGGCAGAGAGAAATCCTACCCAAAGCACATCACACTCACTGCACTCAGCCCAGTAAAAATTCAAAGCAAAACTCCCACAGAACTTAAAAACACTGTCTCATGGGCCACCGGTCCCTTGTAAAGATGGCACCAAAATTAGGGCCCTGAAGGACCTGGAATTGCTGAGATTGCTCTGAGCATCTTCAAATGTGGTTGAGACGAGCTCCAAAAGGGTAGTTGTATAGTCTGGGATGCCGTATTGTGAGTGAGCAGACCTTCCCGGCAGCTCTGACAGCACTCTGCTGAGTCTCTGGCGCCCTCTCCTGTCATCATTTCATGGCCCAAATGTCTTCCTGAAAGCTGGTGTGGAAAGCACTGGGGTTGCTCAGGGCCCACTAAGTGCTGGTCAGAGGTCTGAAGCAAACCACTCAGTGTCTCAGACATCCCTCAGAATCCACTTTTGGATATTATTCCTTTCAAGGAATAATGGAGTGCAACATGCTTCAGAAAAGATCCCTCCAGAAACCCCCATATTAATCATGCTGAACCATAGAACATATTTAGTCCAATCTAGTCCAATCTCCCATGCAGTGAGTAGGGGCATCTTGAACTAGATGAGTTTGCTCTAAGACTCATCAATCCTGGCCTTGAATGTCTCCAGGGATGGGGCCTCCACCACCTCTTTGAGCAGCCTGTTCCAGTGTTCCACCACCCTCACAATGAAGAACTTCTTCCTAATGTCTCACCTAAACCTGCCCTGTTCTGTTTTAAAATCACTGCCCCTTGTCCTATCGCTCCACGATCTTGCAAATAGTCCTTCCCATCTTTTGTATAGGACCCTTCAGGTACTGGGAGGCTGCTATGAGGTCTCCTCACAGCCTTTTCTTCTCCAGGCTGAACAGCCCCAACTTTCTCAGCCTGTCCTTGTAAGAGAGGTGCTCCAGCCCCCAATCATCCTTGAGGTTTCTTCTAAACCCTTCCTTTCTCATAAGAGCCAAGAGCTCTTTATCAGAATGGTCACCTCAGAGGTGCAGCAGCACAGGGACTTGGCGTGGTACTCCCCCCCC
>VZTY01007448.1:73279-145441 GCA_013400935.1 Turnix velox
CCCCCCCCACAGCCTCCTTCTGGCTGTCCTCTGACTCTGCTCCTATCCTACCAGTAGATGGCAAAAAAAGCTCATATTTTGGGGTGAGGGCCACTCTGAGCCCTAAGAGCCTGTAGAAGGCTTCTCTAACGTTTAAAAAAAGGTTCAGTGCACTCTGGGGCATCTCTCTCTTGCTCCTTCCAGCTGCCCCGACCCCAGAATTTCTACAAACTTGGCATTTTTTTATATCTATATTCCTCTTGACTGAAATCAGTCATGGGATGCAATTACTATTGGGGAAGTGCTGACAAGCAGGCAGGCAAATAGCTGGGCATTTAATTCTTCATTTGCTCAGAAAGTGAACTAAAAGATATCTCTGGTACAGATGCTTGGGAAGGGCAAGGGGGAGTGACCAAATTTTGAGTCTTCTAGAAAAATAACAGAAAAAGCAGTGTTGGACCTGTGCACCTCCACCCAACTTGCAGATCATCTGGTGCTTTCTCTGCTTGAATTAGGCTGAGTAAGAAGATATTTGATTCACATACTTTCAAGATCCAATTTTCATAACTTTGGGGTTTATTCATAGAATCATAGAATAGTTTGGGTTGGAGGAGACCTTAAAGATCATCTAGTTCCAACCCCCCTGCCATAGGCAGGGACACCTCCCACTAGACTTAGGTTGCTCAGTGCCTTGTCCAGCCTGGCCTTAAACCCTTCCAGGGTAGGAGCATCCACAACCTCTCTGGGCAACCTCTTCCATTGTTTCACTACCCTCGCTGTAAAGAATTTCCTTTTTATATCTAGCCTTAATCTCCCCTCTTCCAATTTACATACATTATTCCTAATCCTTCCATCACATATCCTATTAAAAAGTCCTACCCCTGCCTTTCTGTAGGCCCTCTTCAGGTATTGATAAGCTATTCCACGGATCACTTTCGGTGCTCTCCATAAACTTCCCATCCTGGCTTCCCACCTGTTGGAAACACATGGGTTTCTGAAGCATGATGCATGGATTAGGGTGGGAAATTTCCTCTCCCCAGAGCCAGAGATCACACTGGCACACCCCCCTGGCCATTGACACAGGCTTGGTGGCACTTGCCATTCCCTGATGGTAACCACAGTCACTTTGGGGCTGCAAGAGCCACAGTGTGACCGTGGTTCCCTGAGTTGTCACCATGCACTTGTACCTTAAGAGACACCCAGTTTTAACCTTGCCACCACACGTAAGAGATACAAGGGGAAAAGAAAATTTAGAACATCATGCAGGGTAATAACCCACTGCTTTGGTTATAGAATAATGTTTGATTTATCTTGAAATGTTGATGCCAGACAGGCCAAAAAAGTAGGGAAAACAGTGCTAAAGTTTTCTCGAAAAAGGTTTGCTGGTTTCATGCAAATGTGTGTTTCCCAGTTCTGCACAATCATCCGTTTCCCTTAAAAATCTCAGAACAAACAAAACTGCCACATAAAATCCAATATTTGGAAAGTTTTGCATCATCAGGTCCTGCAGAACATCATGATCAAGGCCTTCAGAACCCAGGGTGGAGAGGATGTGGCAATGCAAAGCTCCTGTTTTTTGACCTGAGCTCACTCTCTGAGGATCCCCCACCTCCCTACTTCTCCAAAATCACTCCATGAGCAACTTCTGTGGGGTTGCAGGAGAAAACTAAGTCACATGGACATCTGATACCACCCTTCTGGCAGTGTTGCCACCCTTATGAATGGTGCTCTTCTCACTTCATTTTTATCACCATATTTAAAAGGCTTAAATAGGGCCTTTCTTTCAAAAAAAAAGCTGCCTTGTCCTGGATTGAGAAGATTTCAGAAAAAAAAGAGAAATCCCTGATTTTTTTTTGCTTATTAAACCCTCGCATTATGGTAAACAGAAAAGGATTTTTTTTTAATTTAAATTTAAGTTTTTAAATTAAATGCTTGAATGAGCCAACATTAACATCATAAACCATTTTTCTCCACTTTTTTGAGGATGAAAAGTCCTGTGAGTGGAAATAAACTTGGAAAAATCTTCTCAGCTGTGTAGTGAAGAACTGAACTCACTAAGATAAGGCACATAATGAAGAGTCACAGAATCATAGAATTGGAAGTGTCCTTCAAAGGTCATCTACTCCAACCCACCTGCAGTGGAGACATCTTGCACTACATCAGGTTGTTCAGAGCTTCATCAAGCCTGGCCTTGAATGTCTCCAGGGCAACCTGTTCCACTCTCTCACCACGCTCATGGGAAAAACTTCCCAATGTCTCACGTAAACCTGTCCTGCTGTAGTTTAAAAGCATTGTCCCTCACTCTATTGCTACATGTTCTGACAAACAGTCCCCGCTCAGCTTTCCTGTATCTCCCTTCAGGTACTGGCAAGTCACTAGAATATCTTTCTGGCCCCTTCTCCAGGATGAACGACCTCAGTCCTCTAAGTCTGTCCTCATAGAATAGTTTCTTCAGCCTCTTGGTCATCCCCATGAAAATATAAACAGTGATTATAAATAGAATAGTAATAAAATCCTGCACTTTGAAAAAATTAATTACAGATTCTTGAGTTCATGCCATTCATGTTCATTTTCAGAAGATTATTTTGTCCTTTAAAAACTGCAAAGATTCAAAAGCTCTCTTGCCCAGAGATGTGGGGAAGGCCCCATCCTGGGAGAAATCAGAGGCCAGGCTTGATGAGGCTCTGAGCAACTTGATCTAGTTAAAGATGCCCTTGCTCATTGCAGGGGCGATGGACTAGATGACTTTTGAAGGTCTCCTAAGTCCATCATTCTAGGAAAGGCAGAGACTGTTTCTCAATCCCATCTGAGACCCTCTTGGAATCGCAAGACTAAAGGAGACAGGGTGTTGAAAAATGCACCAGATCTCACATATCTCAGGTTTCAGATGTGAAGTGCCAGCAGCTTTGACTGAAGTGGAAGGAGGATGGTCAGCAGATGAACTCTATACTTTGCTTTGTCTCCTCTGACATGTTGCTGTTGCAACAGCTCTGCTGGTGACAGGTCTTTACCCTGGCCTCACAGACAGGCTGGAGAGATGACTTATTGCACCAGAGAGGTTTGGAGAGATCATCCTAGTAGCAATGCTCCATTCCTGCCAAAAAATTATCAGCTCATTGGTGTCCTTGGAGCTGTGCTCTGACAGCCACTGCCAAGAACCTCCTCTGTTGACTCTAAAGGTCATCCCACCCATCCAGCAATGTGCTGTGACCTCACTGCAGGAGGGAAATTCTTGGGGATAAATTGATCCTGCTTGGGGTATGGTCTCTGTCCATTCTCCTGGACAAAGAGGGGGGTGAGACAAAGGCAGGGGCATGTTGAGCAAACAAAGCAAAGTGCAGGTCACATCAGTTGAAATTAAGAAGGACGGGGAAGTGCATTCTGGTTAGGAGAGACTCTAAGAGTCACCTGATGCAGAATCATGGAATGGTTTGGGTTGGAAAAGACCTTAAAGATCATCAGGTTCCAACCCCCTGCCCTGCACAGGGACACCTCCCACCAGCCCAGATTTGTCCAAGCCGCATCCAACATTGCCTTGAAGCCCTCCAGGGGTGGAGCAGCCACAGTCTGTCAGGGCAGCCTGGGCCAGGGTTTCACCACCCTCACAGGAAAGAATTTCTTCTGTTACTTAATCTAAATCTCTCCTCTTTCATTTTAAAACCATTCTCCCTTGTCCTGTTGCTCCACTCCCTGATGAAGAGTGCCTCCTTATCCCTCCTGCAGGCCCTCTTCAGGTATTGGTAGGCTGCTAGAAGGTCTCTTCCAAGCCTTTCCTTCACCAGGCTGAACAACCCCAACTCAGTTTCCCTCACAGCAGAGAGAGAGCCTTTGAATCTTCATGGGTTCCTCTGGACTCACTCCAACAGCTCACAACCCTCTTGTACTCAGGGTTCCAAAGCTATAAGGGAATATTCCTGTTTGCCTCATCACAGTCATCCATGTGTGACATAAATGAAGCAACCAGGAAGGACAACAACAGATCTTGTGACATTGCAAGCCAGTGGGTATACGCAAGCCCACTCCCCACACAACCCCCTCAGATCCATGTGCTTGGACACGTGGCAAATTTAGGATCACATACAAGTATGGTATGCATCTGAAAATAGCCTGAAGAGCATTTGGGCTGGTCCAGGCTTTGAGGAGAAGGGCAAAGGTTTGGCAATGGCAGCTGTCTGCCCAAAATAGAAACAACCTGTTGTGAGGTTGTCAGGAAAGCCCTCAAAAGCCCATCTGAAACGTGGGGTGCCATGTGGATGGCTGCAAGGCAGGCATCCCAGCTCTCGGACCCACACTCCTGCACTCTGATCTCATCTCCTTGGACTTGACTTCTCTTCCCTAGAGGCACACAGATCTCATGAGAAATGGTACCTTGGAGCCTGACCTAAGGAGAACTAAGTATGAGACAAAAGGAAAAGATTCAGGAGGCTTTTGGTTTTGATGCATAAATATGTGAATATGATCGTAGGGTCAAATATTCTTAAACCTCTGAAAAACAGGGAAAGGAAGAAAAAATTGAATAGTATTTTTTAGATTCATAGAATTGCCTTGGTTGGAAGGGACATTTGAGGTCATCAAGTCCAACTATCAACCCAACTCTGACAAGAGCTATCACATGAATATATCTCTAAGCTCTTAATCTGCCCATCCCTTAAAGTCCTCCAGGGATGATGCCTCAACCACTCTCCTAGGCAGCCTCTTCCAATGCTTGAGAACCGTTTCAGTGAAGAAATCTTCTGTAACATCCAGTCTAACCTGGCACAACTTGAGGCCTTTTCCTCTTGTCCCATGACCTTGGCCCAACTGCCCCTGGCTACACCTTCCTTTCAGTGAGTTGGAGAGAGTGAGGTCTCCCCTCAGCCTCCTTTTCTCCAGGCTGAACACCCCCTGCTCCTTCAGCTGCTCCTCACATGACTTGAGCTCCAGAACAGTCACCAGAAGCTCTATTGCCATTCTCTGGACCTAGGGCCTAGAGGTCCTGAAGGGCAATGGATCTCCTCTCCTCAGCAGCTTTGGATGAAGAACCATCACCTGTAGCACTTTCAGAAGACAGTGTGAGGGATGTGTTAGCACAAGTCCAATTCTCAAAGCCAAGTGGCTAGAAAGAACTTGTAACTGTAACACCCTCAACCTCTTCTGCCAGAAACACAATGCCTGTACTAGTCATCAGAGTGTGGTCAAGCAGAATGCTTCCTTCAGGAGAGGTTCCCATCAATAGAAAGCTGAAGTGTGGGTGGAGGAAAAGGCCTTGTTTAAAACTGAGCGTTTAGTCACTGATTAATGAGGTAGGGCAGGTCCCAGGTAAATTATCAGGAGCACACTCATCCTCATTCATGTCTGCACAAACTTCTCCCCATGGCCAACACCACCAGTTGTGCAACACCTGGACTCAAGACCTGAACAGCAGCAGAAACCAAGATCCTACAGCCTTACGTTCTTGGCATGTGCTTTTTAAATCTCCTGCTTTTTTCTTGCCATTTCAAAGCTGCCTGGGTGTAAACAGAGACAGAAACATGTCGATAGACTGACTGACTTCTCAATGTGAGAGACAAGAAATCTGCAAGTGAGAGAAGAATACATGAAATTCAGCCCTTTTGGACTGTCTACAAGGGAAGTGAAAGACTTTTAAGGCCCCTTCCAATCCTAACCACTCTGTGACTCTTCAGTCACAGCCCATACATCTGCTAAGTGGTTCTGATGAAGATTAAAAGAGAAACCACGCTCTATCTGCTTGGGAGCAACTCTCTGCCACTGGAGGGAGTATCCATCAAGGTTATACATACAGATGTTTGGGAGTCATCACACAGTTTAAGGCACAGGGAGTGGCTATTTCTTTCCCTACACCTCCAAACATGCATCACTCCTGTAGCTGAAGGGAAGGCTTCAGCACTAATCATTGCTCTTCATCTCTGCCCTCGTATGCTCTAAAGAAAGATGACAAAACAAGGACAGTTCTGCAAAGAATTTTATTAAAGAAGGTGTCATCCACAACTTACAATATTTGAAATTTTTTTTTTTTCCTGAATAGGGAATTTAACAGCTACAGTGCTCAAATGTCATGAGAAGTCTCTGCCCAGAAGTAGAACTTCAAAGTGGTAGCAAAAGTTAGACATTTTCCACCACATCAAGTTGGGTTTATATAGAAAATAATGTGACATAGTTACAACAAAAGGTAAGGAGGAGAAGGGAGGGGGAGAATATAATAAAGTACATGCATCATTGGTCACAAATCAAAAATCAGAGCTCCAAATAGGACTCAAACAACATCTCTAACCACATTTCCTGTCACCACCTTGTAAACTCCAAACAGCTGTCACAGTATCACTTCCTTTAGTTTCTGCAAAGTAACTCAATTTTTCCCAGAACAGAACCAAAAAAACCTTTGTTCAAAATGCCTTAAGTTTGAATTTAAGCTTCCCTGCAGCCCCTTTTCCAGCCCCTCTGTGCAACACCACAGCCACAAACAGTGTGTTTCATGTGACAGTACATTCTCAATTTTCACTTGCTCAAGAACAAGGGTGAGAGGAGCAGATCTCATGACATTGAGTGAAGAAATGGAGTGAGACCCACTGAGGCCTTATTTTACATGTCTCATGGAGCACAGGTATTGAGTAGCCCCTAGGGTCTGAATTAAGAGATTGGAATGGACAAGACACTTCAGTTCATGTAAAGCCCTTGACCTGAAAGCTCAGCCTGTTTTCTAGGAGATAATCCTATTTTGGAGAGGGCAGAGTACAAAACTCGAGTCAGTTTTAGCTTGGATGGTATGACAGGAGGACCAACTCTGCTGGCCCATTGGGCCAAATATTACACTTGAACAACAGTGGCCAAACTTTAAACAACTGTCTTTTCAAAAACATAAACAATATTTTAAAAAAAACCAAACCAAAAACAAAAAAGAAAATGTTTCAACAACAGGCCACAGCCTTACAGGCTTTGGAGGCTGAATACCTGGGAAAGGCATACTTCACCAACAGATGAAACAAGAAAAACATACAAAACCAAAAGATACAAGTTCAACAAATGTTTAAGATGACTAAGTTTCATCACAGAATCTTCATTTGATTGTTATTTTTGTGAGAAAATATATTCCCTGCGGCTTATGGACTCCTTCAGAGTGACAGGCATCAGTTACCCACATACTAAGGAAATACCACAGGGATATAGTGGCACAGACTCACAACTACCAAAACATCACAAAAAACAGAGCAAACAAGCCATAGGCAAAAAAACCAACCCTACTTGAAGGCACTTGCCTACACATCCAACTGGAGTAAAAAAAGATGGAGAGCTTCACATAGGGAATTTCCAGTCATTTTGAAAGTAAAAGGTACTTTTTCTTTAAAAAAAACCCCAAAACTGAAGTTCCCAGATGCTGTTTCTCAAGGTGTACTCTAGCACATCCAAAGAAACTGCTGTTTTACCCAAAACATCTCTTTTTTTTTCTTTTCCTTTCTCTCCAGTTTGTCAATCCTCAAAGTCTTCCCTAAGTAACTTCTGAGTAGACACATCTTCCTGGCACACATCTAAGCCTCCCTTGTTAAGTTCCAGAATCTCCCAAGCATGAAACTGGAGAAGCAGAACAGCCCTTAACTGCAGTTAGATGTTTTTCAGCTTCTGGGTCCCTCTCTAAAGGATAAAAGCACATGAGAGTTAACACATAAAATAGCATCTACAAACAGGCCTACAGTGCACAAGAATGCAGAGAATATGAACAGATTTCAACATCTGACCACCAGGCTCCATCATCAGCCCACTTTTAACACTCCAGCCAGTAGGTCATTGTGCTAGCACTGGGATAATAAGATGTAGTGCTAATTAACAATAACCCATTCCTGGGCATTGCCTTCTCAAAATACACCCTGTATTCACCTACACCTAATAGCTCTTCTCTTTTCAGATCTACCTCTGAGGTTAAAATGAGCACTTGCAAACAACAGGGCAAAGTTTTGCATGTAAACTCTAGGTTTTTTAAAGCATAATGAGAATTCAAGTCCTAGTCCTCTTCACATTTATAAGCATTATAAGAATAATGCTACTCTGTATGTCCTACAAATAGAAAAGTGTATGCTTACACAGCACTACGTATATATATAAATATAAATAGAAACTATCGACCAAAGTTTGATTTCAAACTAGAATTGCAACGACCCCCTGCAATTTGGGAACGTGAAGTAGCTCTTCTGATCTCTCTTTTGTAAGCAGAAAAAAAAAGAGTAGGAAGGATCATGGCTTACTACAATCTCACATCCTCCACCGAGAAAACAAAAAAAACTACCATTGAGGGATAATCCCAAAACACCAGATCCAACAATATCACCCCAGGTTGCTCATCAAGGAAGAGGGAGGCAGCAGGAATGATTGGAGAGTCATCAGCCAAGAGTAAATGCCTTTTTTTGTCTGTTTTGTAGCTGCTTAAGTGTGAAAATTTAAGAATTCTGCATTTGTCACCAGAGCTGTGCTTGGAGACAATACCAAAGGATGCTGTCCTTACCTAATAGCACATTCCAGCTACAGCATGTTTCTGCCCAACTCTATTGCTACTTGTGAAAAAATTAACAACTGACATACTCTAAGACTCAGAAAAATTAGAAACTAATTCAGCCATTTCTTCCTGGTCCTCTCTGGAAAAAACTGGAAACACCTTACAAAGTATTTCAGTTAGCCTGAGCAATCCTGGAGTCAGACCCGAGGAAGCTAAACATGGTAGAAACCAACTCGGGGAGATCATAATCGTGTTTCCACCCCCAGTCTCTCCGGGCATTCCTGTCGTCAAAGTTCATCGGCCAGCTGTCAGCTGCATGGAAAAGAAAAAAAAGAAACAGAGAACATGAGTTTTAAGCAAAAGTTCTTTATACTTTAAGACTTATCACTACAGGCCATGTGAAATACTAAAGCTGAATTGAAGACCTAAATGTACAGAAGTAATTTGCAAGTGCCTAGAAAGAAAATAAAATATGCTTTCCTCTCAACATATAAAATCACAGAATCATGGAGTTGGAAGAGACCTTCAAAGGCCATTCAATCCAACCCCGCTGCAGTGAGCGGGGATATCTTGCACTAGCTCAGGTTGCACAGAGCCACATCAAGTCTGGCCATGAATGTCTTCAGGGATGGCACCTCCACCAACACTCTGGGCAAGCTGTTCCAGTGCTTCACCACCCTCACGGTGAAGAGCTTCTTCCTGAAGCACATAAATTTAACATTTTTTCTTACCAAAGAAGCTGATACTAACCTATGGCCTGCCTGACTTTATCAACATTGTAGGTGACCTGGAGTTCAGGAACGTGCTTCTGCACCTCTTGCGCCAGCTCTTCAGGAGTGAAGCTCATGGCACTGATGTTGTATGTCCTCATGGTAAGTGCCTCTGCAGGGGCCTCCATGACCTCCAGGGTGGCCTTCAGACAGTCATCAATATACATCATAGGGAGACGAGTGTCTGGCTTCAGGTTGCATTGAAATTTGCCGGTCTTAATGGCATCATGGAATATCTGGACAGCATAATCTGCACAAAAGATCAATAGATGCTTGTACTTATCTGCCTTAATCCGCTGCAACCCTCAGACTACCCTCAACAACCCTCAGACCAATATTTTATATGTCTAAAGACTAGTAGCAGTATTGGCTACTATTTACATAGGACAATGGGAGCATAAGTCATTCTGAACCACCCTGATGCTATTCTACCATGTCCAACTTGCAGCAAGGCAGAAGAATTTTACATATTTTAAAAGGAATGGTCTCAATGTGTGCAACTAATCCCAAGTCTTTCAGGTTCCATATAAAGATGAAGGAAACAAAATCACACCCTACACTGCAATGGACAAAAATTGAAACAGCACCTCTACATTAATGTTCTACAGATTAAATTTCTACAAATACATTGAAAACTACTCTACTGGCTTTTTCCCGTTCTTTCCTGCCACCCTGAGAAGTCACTCACCAGTTGTTCCTCCACCAGGCTGAGAGTCAGCAGATATAATTCCTGGATACCTCAGGCAGCGGAAGTCTAGGCCATACCGGTAATGGTAGTACTAGGGAGGAAAGATAGAAAACACAGCCTTAAACATGAAGGCTAGGCCACAGAGCTCACCAATTTCACAGGAAAAAATGTCTGTCACAGGATGAACCTCCATTCTGTAACCATGCCCTGACAGGGATGAAAGTAAAGGAATTACTGAACAGCCTCCATTCCTCAAGTTCTCTGCTTGTCCTTTTTGGATTCTTGATAGGGGTTGGCTTCCAACACAGAGTCTAGATCTAGTGTTCAGAAACTTGAAATTCCCAAGCTTGTCAGATATTTCAGGTTAACACAAGTCTTCAGATCTACCATTGCCCTTCATAAACTTCAAGCATCAGTAAATCGTACGTAGAAACATCAGCTTGAACAATCACAGAACCATCAAATCATCCAGGTTGGAAGGGACCTTTTAGTCCAACCATCAACCCAACTCTGACAAGAACCATACTAAACTGCATCTCTAAGCTCTGTCTGTTCATCTCCTAAATACCTCCAGGGATGGTACTTCAACCACTGTCCTGGGCAGCCTATTCCAATGCTTTTCAGTGGCAAAGTTTGTCCTAATATCCAACAATGTTACATTTCTAAAATAACCACAAAACCAAGGGAGAAATAGTGCATGTTCACACTCCCACAGCTTTGAATCTAAAGATTTACTTTCTTTTTGGGCAAGAGGCCAAAGTCATCAGTGACTAGCAGTCTTTTGCAAGGCCTTGTACACTGACACTTATGCAATGCCATTCATACTGGCAGATGGGGCAGACAGGCCAAAGGCAAACGATCCAGAGAAAGAAATGATACTGAAAGTGAGGAGTTTGCCAGCTCTCAATTCTCTGTGCTTTTTCACAAGCAGAAGTCCAAAGATAACCCTGTAACCGGGTTATTTCCAACCTTATTTGACTAGGTTGAGTAATTTGGTCTAGTGGGAGTTGTCCCTGCTCCCACTGGTTGGAACTAGATGAACTTTAAGGTCCCTTCCAACCCAAAGCTTTCTATAATTTTTTGACTGTGGCCTTTAAGACCTGCTTCAGATCACAGTTGAGTACTAAAGCATGAAGGAAGGAGGGAACAGGAAGAAAAATGGTACAGTGAGTAATCTTACAAAAGCAATGAAGCTCTCATAGAACTTTCACAAAATAAATCACAGAATAGTAGAGCTGGGAGGGACCTTCAAAGGTCATCTAGTCCAATGCCTCCACAGTGAGCAGGACATCTTGCTCAGAGTCTAATCAAGTCTGGCTTTGTATGCCTCCAGGGATGGAGTCTCCACCAGCTCTCTCTGGGCAACCTGTTGCCTCACCACTTTCATGGTGAAAAACTTCCTCCTAAAATAAAATTTTAAAAATTCTCACTTCTCCCATCAGCTCAGCATGAACCTTGGAAACTCCATAGATTGTCCTCGGTCTCTGGATGCAGAGATCAGGAGTCGGATCTCGAGGAGAAGTGGGTCCAAAGGCTCCAATGGTGCTTGGAACAAAGAGTCTCAAATTATGTTCAGCTGCAATATCCAGGACATTATGTAAACCTAGAACAAACAAGAGTATTTATCAGAACGTGCAATTTCTCAAGCTTCTGTAGGAGTCATGAACTGGAAAAACCTTGTGACCTACCAGTAATATTTACAGCTCTGGCCAAAGGGACATTTGCTTCTCCAACAGCACTGAGCAAAGCGCTGTAGTGGAAGAGCCAAGTTATCCTGTTATTCACCACAATCTCCCGTAAATTCTTATAGTCCAAGATATCAGCGTAGATAAAAGGACCTGGAAGAAACAGAACCAAGTAGGAAATTGAATGCTGGGAGAAAGTCATGCAAAGAGAAGTTCTCTGTGAAACTCAAACTGCTGCTATTTGCTCATCTCTCTAGTCAGTTTGCATATTCAGCTGAACATACATCTAACAGCACTGGACAACAACTAAGTAAATAAGCAGAAGAAACAAAAGGAAAACTTATATCTCTGTCTCAGCAACAAACTCCTGCTTGACCAAGTTTGTCCTGTTTTGCCGTTAAAAATTCCTGCTTTGTTCAGCCAGAAGCATGAAAACACTTTTTTAAATATGCAAATCCATCCTAACACAGCAATGATGAAGAAAAATTCAAATTTCTAATGAAAATAAAAGAACACAAAAAATCTACTTTACTCCTACCTTATCATAAGCATTGTCTGAGCAGAGAAAAACAAGTATTTAATTTCTAACTTGTTCCCCTCAAAGAATGAATGTGTATTTTTAATTTATTTTTATTTATTCACATCAGGAGTTACAATAGCCAAGCTCAGCTTGACTCAAGTAGTTATTCTGATTAACAAGGTGGCCAAAAAAAAGTAGAAAAAAACCAAAAAAAATATCTGGAAAAAAGGGAGTAACTGACAGAAAAAATCAACGTCTCAGTAAGATTTCAAAGCAGGAAGGTATTAACCAGAAGTTTCAAAGAGCAAAACATGCAGTTAGTCCATGCGTTATTTAGATGTTGGCTGTCACTCTATTAGCTTCAAAAGGCAAAGACAAAGATTTTTTTTTTTCATATGCTGCTCCCCCAGTCACTTACCACTATAAAAAACGTTATCTGCAGGCTTTCTTATGTCAGACAAGATCACATTGTTCTTTCCAAAGCGTTTCCTGTATAAAAATAACCAAACAGTACAGTAAGTCCACAGTCATTAAGATAATTCTTAAGTTGTTGTGCTGCTGTTTTGTTGAACAAGAGCAGTATCAACAATTTGCACTATGAAATCAGTTACTGTGCTAAAAAAATTCCTCTTAGTCTCTTTAAATGTTAATATAGCATCTTAGAAAATTAATATATGTCTTTTAGAAAAGTCTTTTAGAAAATGAAAAGAAGACTGATCTTCCTACCCTCGTCATCCTGAAACTTTCACCCAGAGATAATCTACTCCCCTACTCACAACAAAAAGCCACTGGTCTTGCTGTAACTGCAGCCACTTTTGAAACAAGGCTGAGTAATCTCAGCCTTGTGTTTTTCTAATCAGCACAAGGCCATCACAGAGAGCAAGCCTGAAGGCACTGGAGTACATTTCAGCCTTCAGTTATCTGGATGATTTTCAAATATATCACAAAAATGGCAGAAAACATTCAAATTGCAACACGGTGTCAAATGCAGTAACTTTGGTCAGTTACCCAGCACAAGAAGGACATGGACCTTTCGGAGAGGGTCCACAGGAGGCACCACAAGGATGACCCAAGGGCAGGAGCACCTCAGCTACAAGAAGAAATTAGAGTGTTGGAGCTGTTGAAGCTGGAGAAGGCTGCAGGGAGACCTCATAGCAACCTCCCAATACCAAATGGGCCTACAAGAAAGCTGGGGAGGGACTGTTTGGTGGAGCACAGAGCAACAGGACAAGGGGCAATGATTATGAACTAGAGTAAGGCAGATTTAGATGAGACACGAGGAAGACGTTCTCCCCCATGAGGGTGGTGAGACACTGGCCCATCTTCCCTACAGAGGTGGTAAAGGCCCCATCCCTGGAGACATTCAAGGCCAGGCTTGATGAGGACCAGTTCAACATGTCCCCACTCAGTGCAGGGGGATTGGACTAGAAGACCTTTGATGGTGCCTTCCAACTCAAAACATTCCTTGATTCTATGTTCACTCTTCATAGTCAAAGCCCATCACAACAAACTTTGTCAATGTAAAAATGATGCTCTGAAGCTGATTAGGTGTGGATACAGTCAATAACATGGACCAAAGAGAGTTCTCAGAGTATTTTACACTTCTTGAAATGACATACTGGAAAAATAAGGTAACTGGGTAGGGAGGAATAGAAAGAGCCACAAGAAACATATTCTCGATTTCGTCTTTCATAAAAACTTCATAAAAACTTCAAGATTCCATGTCCTAATTTTAATTTTTGTTTGTATTTTTCCTTAATACACCGGCTGGTTCCTAAAATTATTTAGCTGAAATTTTCTGAATGATAAAAGTTGGCAGTTGCAAAGAGCAGCAGCTGGGTAGTTAATAAAAGACTATGTGTTTTTACAAGTGGATACCAGTATCTTACTTCTTTTCTATAGCACCTGCTTAAAATCACAACTCTTCTTCCCATGTTGAGCACTCAAATCCAGCCCTATTAGACCAGATCAAAAAAAAGAAAATAAAAACTGACCACCCTCTGAGGACTCACATTGTGAATACTTCCATTTAACTGGAGGCAAACTGTACTCAGAGGCCATAATAATTTATGAGACTCAGTCTCATAAATATTTTTTAATTTATTTTGGGAACAGTAGTCAATGTATACAGAGCAAGTTAATCAGGAAGCCTAAATCAAGCACAGCAGTATAAAAATACAATATAAAGACCAAGATGCAAAAAAATAATCCACAATTGTCACAAAGAGTCTTCTAAAACCTATTTTCCTGAAAATTAGTGCTTACAAAAGCTATGGTTTCAGCTTGAATACCCAATGATAGAAAAACAAAGAATCATGACATACCGCAGAAGCTTAGCAAGTCCCACTCCAAGTTGACCAAGACCACCTAAAGGCATCACACGAGAAAAATCAGAGGAAAAGTGACATTAAAATACAAATTTCCATTATTACATGAATCGCATCAGATCTAAGTGGTGTTTTTCTGGGCAAGTCAGAAAGCTTTTACATTTTCCTTGAGGAAAATCAATTTGTTTGAGCAGATTTATGGAATAAAAATAACAAGAAAGATAACATGAGAATCTGATCTTATCACCATAAGGGAAACATCACCACAATTCCAGAACACATAGATTTTTAATTTCTTCTAAAATTCTGCTCAACAGGAAGAGGAGTGGGGGTCTCAGTCAGAAACAGGAGTAGAGGCATGACAAGAATGCTGACCTGTAATTAGCACCCTGGGATGATCAGACTCAGCAAAAGAAACCGAATGGAAGCTGGCATCAGAGGCCACCTGGCGAGGTGAGACTCCAATGCATCGAATGGGCACAACAGAAATCCCACATCCACAGCCAGAGCTCTGCAGCAGCTGGCTCACAGCTCTGCTCACGTTTCTGACAATTGGCATCTTTCTCTTTCAAACCTGCTGTGAGAACCAGAGAATAAAATGATTAGTCACAAGCGACTCAACCTCATTAAACATTCTAAAGAATCCCTTTGAATACCATGAACTGCTTTGGAGAAGCTTGATACAATCCAAGCCCTAGCTGATGTTCCGACAGAGAGCAACATGTACTAGCTTGTGAAGTAAAATGAAAAGAGGTAATGTGATCACCAGAGTGAGTTCAATTCCTATAGTTCCAGCACTGAGCCTGGTAAAACACTGCATCTAGTGCTAGAGCCTCAGCACAAGAAAGACACTGACCTGCTGGAGAGCGTCCAGAGAAGGTCATTGGAATGATCTGAGGGTTGAAGCAATTCTCTTACAAGGACAAGCTGAGAAAGTTGGGGGTCTTCAGCCTGGAGAAGGCTACAGGAAGACCTTATATCAGCCTCCCAATACCTGAAGAGGCCTA
This sequence comes from Turnix velox, assembly GCA_013400935.1. NCBI lineage: Eukaryota > Metazoa > Chordata > Aves > Charadriiformes > Turnicidae > Turnix > Turnix velox. The sequence goes on from VZTY01007448.1 coordinate 88,738, forward strand.
CAAGTTGGGGAGGGACTGTTTGGCAGAGCATAGAGCAACAGGACAAGGGGCAATGGTTTTAAACTAGAGCAAGGCAGGGTTAGATGAGACATTAGGAAGAAGCTCTTCCCCATGAGGGTGGTGAGACACTGGCCCACCTTCCCTACAGAAGTGGTGGAGGCCCCATCCCTGGAGACATTCAAGGCCAGGTTTGGTGTTGCCCTGAGCAGCCTGATCTAGTGCAAGATGTCCCTGCTCACTCCAGGGCAGTTGGACTAGATGGTCTTTGAATGTCCCTTCCAACTCAATGATTCTCTGATTCTGTGAAAAAGAGCAGTGAAAACCTAGTTCAAGTTAAAAGAGTGAAACTAGCAGTAAGGACAACAAATAACAGAATTCAACAGGTTTGGCTGCTGTGATTACACAGCCTGACTGTAAGTAATTCAGAGTGAAAGTTATGTGCAGCAGTGAAAGCCTGCCATGAATAAGCAACTCTTCTTAATATTGCATCAGCGAGACTGAGCTAAGCCAACAGAGGTAGCAGTAAAACTCTTCAGAGCACTGCTTTGCTCCAACCTAATAATCATGACGGGCAGTACCCAGAGAAAGCAAACAAAGGGGAAGCAGTATTCACCAAGTTAACAAAAAAGAGAGACACAAATTGCTGGCAAATTGCATTGCAAAAATAAACCAAAGTTACCCTGAGCTACACATATCTTTCATTGTGGAGAAGGAAACTGAATTCTTCACATCTAATCCCTTAAATTCTTCCTTACTCCCCTTTAAACAACTTTTAACTCTCTCTCCCAAAAGGACAGACTGAGTAAGACTGGCATACTAAAACTGCTTAATATTATCCCATCAATTCTCTTCTCTGTGCTATTGTATTATAAAAAAAGAGAATCAGGAAGGAGGAAGGGCATGAGAAGAAATTATGCCAGCTAATTACCACAGATGAATTCCAGTGGTACCATTTCTAGCACGCACAGAAAAGCAAACAAGTAATTAACGTGGGTGTTCCTTTCACCTACAGCAATGCATAAGACTGAGAAATTTTCCAATACTTTAGGGAGTCCTGCTATCTAAACATAGCCAACTTGCTAAAGTACCTCTCATGTGCCTTAATGTGATACCTCTCCCCCCAAAAGTAAAATTGCATAGTCAGACTGATCAAAGAGCCTTATTTTGAGATGCATCCCCTAACCCCCACCAACCTGTTTGCTCATTTGCTTATTGCCTTGAAAAGAGTGGTCAATTAGCATCCTGATGAATTAGCCAAGCCTCTGCTGCACCTCACAGCAACAAACTCATTAGAGAGATTAGACTCCCTGACTAGAGGCCTCATTTATTGAAGCACTGTCTCTCCTGTAGAAATGCTAGTGCAAATAAGCCATTTCCTTGAGGACTGAAAGTGAAGCAGCCCTATTTCCTGACGACTCATTCACTAGTTGCCCTCTAAGAGGTGATGACACCACTCTTTTGTCTTGATTCTGTAGTAAAATTCAGCAAACAAAGATGATGAAGAAAAAGAAACATCTTTCCTGTGAGGAAAGGCTGAGACAGACAGGGGAGAAGAAGGTTTGGGGGAAGAATTATCACCCTCTACCTGAAGGATGGGTGCAAAGAGGACAGAACCAGGCTCTGTTCAGTGGCACCCAGTGACAGGCCCTGAGGCCATAGGCACGCACTAAAATATAGGAGTTTCCTCTGAACATCATGAAACTTTTAAACTTCTACTGCAAGGGTCACTGGCACAGGTTACCCAGTGACATCGTGGAGTCTCCACCCTTGGAGACACTCAAAAGCTGTCTAGACATGGTCCTGAGCAACTGGCTCAGGGTGGGTTGGACTTGACGACTCAGTCACAACCATTTGCTGATGCTCAGTCAAGGCTCTAATGAAATTTCCCTCCCTCGAAAGACCACCTGCACAAAACAGACATGCTCTTGCTATTTTTGAGACTTCAGCTCCTGTCAAGCTTACTGGAAATTAGCCAAAAACGGAGGAAGAAAGCAGCAGGCAGACACATCCAGACTGTTCAGTCTCATAAAACATATTTCACTCTAGGAAATGAACATGTTAAAGGACATGCATTAGCCTTTTAAAGAGCCAGGCTAATCCCACCTTTCAGAATGGGGTAACAAACCCCACTTTCAGCACTAAGAGAGATTCACTGGTCTCTAATGCAGAAAACTGCCCTTTAAAAGAACCTGAATGAGCATTCTGGAGCTCTATAAACAGAACACAAATTTAGTTAGTTGCTCCTAAAAATGCCATGCTAGGACCAGACTGGTTTCCCACCCACCAGACTGGTTTCTCTGAACACACCTGGAGTGAAACCACAGAGCCTTAAGTGAGAATTTACCTGCAAGTCTAGGCTGACTCAGGGGAACAGTAAACATGTTTTATACCAGACACTGAAAAATTCCTGGCTCCCCAAGCAGCTGCATGTAAAAATCCCACCTATGCACACATTTGTTTCTGTTTCAAATAAGAAGGGAGGAGAGGAGGGAGGAGGAAATCGTGTAACTAGCTATTAAATTCTAAAAGTTCAAGTGTACAGATACAGATAAATAAAGAAATCAATAGCTTCATAATGCTTCCCCAAACCAACCAGGAGACAAGGTAGCCCCAAAACAAAGCAATTAACCTGCAAAAGCAACCTAGAGAGTAAAGCTCATTTTACTAAATCAAACATTCATACTTTAAATAACTTTGAGGAGTTGCTAAGAGCTCTGCACACAAGATTTTTTTATATCACTTAACTAAAAAAGGAATCTTAAATTTTTTAACCTTTTCAACTAACTCTAAGAGGCACAAACTTCAGTTCTGCTAGAGACTGGATTTTTTTTTCCCCCCTTAATCCATCATCACCTCCCATATTACATTTCTGACTAGTTTCTCAGTCACTGATTCAACTCCTCAACTCAAACCGGTGTTAGAAAATACGTCTTGTTCTCTAAGTCAAGTAAAACGAGGAAGTTATTTCATAGAATCAGAGAATTTTACCAACCAAGGCTAATTTCCAGGATTAAGCAACACATGCTGGCATTTTTCCTTGTCTGTACTCACCTGTCCTGTAGCTGGTGACAGAGCAGAAGCAGGGCTGGCCCGCAATTTATAGGACACTGCCTCTTCCCAAAGCCAATCAAAACCTTTCAGAAAGTAGGAGTTGTCCCACACCTTAAAAAAAAAAAGAGGAAAAAAAGGCATGGGCATGAGAGCAGAAGCCGTCAGGGGTATCACCTCGTTCACATTTGCTTGATTTTGAAATGTCTGTGACTCTGCAATAGGACTCCAAAAGCTACACAAGCTCTTACTAACAGGAACATAAAATTGAAGGGTCATCTCTGAAGGACAGGTTTTAAACTTTAATTGGTTGCAATACAAAGGATTAGCACAAAGTAAATGCATGCTCCAATGTAAATCAATAATCTCCCCCGGATAGCAGGAAATTTCTGAGTTTTGTAAGAAGATTAACCCCCAGGGAGAGGGAGAAAAAGAAAGAGGCTCATAAAATGACATTAAGCTGCCAGCTGCTGCTGCTGTAAGATTTCCAAAGTCTTATATAATCAGCAAGCACCTGTTGCTCATATGAAAGACAAAAAATACGTTTATAGAACCCCACAGTTTCGTCAATATTGGTTATTGATAGAACACTGTGGTGATAAGAAAGATAAGAAACTCACGGGTTTCAGCTGGAAAATCCCACAAGAGTGGGCTTCAAAGAAAATGGACAAGTGGGAGGACAGAGATATCAGAACCAAAGCTCAAGTGTCCCACAGTGATTCGGGGGGCGGGAGGGGGCACTAATGTTCCTCCACAATACAGTCCATAATTTGCTTCTTCAAAAGAAAGTTAAAGCACAAGATCTCGCAGACTCACAATCACAAGGAACTTCCAAAACAGTCAAGAGCCTTGAGCATATGGTCCACACTCATGCACAGAATTCCAATCTCTTCTCACCTCAGTTTGTCTCCAAAAACATAGAGATTCTGCTTCAGACCCAAAGAAGGGCTATACATTGGAAAAATCCTCTAGATTTTTCCAACTGTATCAAGGAGAGCCTGAGAGAAAAGATAATGCCCACCTTGGACATCCAGAAGATGAAGAAAATGGCACCTTGCCTGTCCCATGGAAAAGACTTCCCCCATGGCATCCAACTGGAAGATACATCAGATCACCACATCTGGGAGCACTTGAGCTGCAATTAGGGAATGCTCCCAGCTCAACTAACATTTCACGCATCTGGAAAGACCAAAGCCATCCCTGGTGGGATCTCCTCTGGTTTGCAGAGCACCCAAGATGGGGTAAGGGGACCCTGCATTCCTCCCTGGATCTCCCTGTTCCATGGTGGATGTGCCAGGGCAGAGAGGTGGCCAGGCTTGTGCTCTTCTCACTGTCAGGCAGTTCTTGGCTCACCTCAGCTAAAATAACCTTGACAAGCACACACAGCCCCTACAGCTCGTTTTTCAAAGGTGACGCAAATGTGACTACACAACGTAACCCCTCAGCAAAGTCTGCCAAGAGAGGACGTCAGCCTGAAATGCAACAAGAAATAAAAAAATAAATTGTCAGACTACAGAGGTTACAGCAGCTACTGATCAGTGTGATGCTGTTGTAGCTGGTAAGGAACGATCTACTCTGCACTGGGCCTTCTCAGATGAAGAGAAGGGGCTGGTGTGAGTTAGGTGCATGAAGAAAACTGGTATATGGCTACTCCAAGCAATAAGGAAAGGGGACAAGAGATGACCTCAAAAGGGCCAAACAGGACTTGAAAAAGGCCATTAGTAGGCTTGAAAAGAGTTGGGAAAGGGCTTGTAGAGGAAAAGGGGCCAAGAAGGAGTCCTTGAAGATTAAGAGCCAAAAAAGGGGCGTGAAAAGGGCCAAGAAAGAGCTTGAAAAAGGCCAAGCAATGGGCACTACAAATTAAAAGCGCCAAGGGCCTGAAAAGGGACAAGACAGGGTCTTTGAAGATGAAAGGGTCCAAGAAAGGGCTTGAAAATGGCTAAGGGAGGGTTTGAGGAAGAAAAGGGCTCTTGAAGAAGAAAAAGACCAAGAAATGGCTTGAAAACTACCAAGAATGTGCTCTTGAAGAGGAAGAAGGCTAAGAAAGGGACTGAAAAGGGCCAGGAAACGGCCGAAAGGGGCTTGAGGAGGTAAAAAAGGCCAAGAATGTCTCGACCACCTAAAGGAAAAGGCTGGCTACCCAGCCCTACAGACGGGGGCTTGTCGCTGCCCTCCCTTCTCCAGCGCTGAGGCGCTGCAGCGCAGGCAGCGCAGCACGCCTCTCTTCTAGGCGAGCGGCCGTTAAAAGCGCCGCGCCCGGTCCCCTCCCCCAGCTCATTCATTCAGTGACCGGCCGTGTAGCGGCTGCGCGGCTCCATAGTTCTATGCCGCCATAGCTCCGCGGCTCCATAGCTCTATGGCTCCACAACTCCGCGACTTCCTAGCTCCGCGGCCCTGCCCCACGCTCACCTCCAAACTGCTCCGAGCTCCCACCGCCACCTCCAGCCGCCGCTCCACCGGCGCCGCGCCCCCAGAGGCCCCGGGGGAGTAGGGGGAGGTGGGGCTGCAGACTGACGTCACCGCCCACGGGGGAGGAGATTGGAAGGGAGGGGGAAGGGGTGTGACGTCGAAGCGCGTAGGCGTGATGTCACGCCCAGTGGGGGCTTTCATCTCCTCCTTTCAGGTCTGAGTTTGGAGCTTCCTTGGCTTTGGTGGTACTGGCATAAGGTTCCCCAGGGACACTGGCCATGACAGTCGCAAAATCATAGAATAGTTCGGGTTGGAAGGGATCTTAAAAATCATCAAGTTCCAACCCCCCTGCCATAGGCAGGGACACCTCCCACTAGATCAGGCTGCTCAGTGCCTTGTCCAGCCTGGCCTTAAACACCTCCAGAGAGGGGGCATCCACAACTTCTCTGGGCAACCTCTTCCAGTGTTTCACTGCCCTCACTGTAAAGAATTTCTTATATCTAGCCTGAATTTACCTTTTTCCAATTTACATCAGTTATTTCTACTCCATCACATGTCTTGTTAAAAAGTCCTACCTTAGCCCTTCTGTAGGCCCCCTTCGGATATTTATAAGCTACTATGAGGTTCCCCCCTGAGCCTTCTCTTCACCAAGCTGAACAACCCCAAATCCTTCAGCCTGTCCTCATAAGGCAGTTGCTCCAGCCCTTTGGTCATCTTGATGGCCCTCCTCTGGACCTGCTCCAACAGCTCAATGCCCTTCTTATGTTGAGGACTAGCCCTGTGGGCAAAGGGAAGGTCTGAGGCAAGGGAAGCCATGGTGGCCCCTTTGCTGACACCACCAAATCACTGCATCACAGAATGATTTGGGTGGGAAGGGATATAAAAAAATTATCCAGTTCCAACCCCTTCCCCTGGGCAGGGACACCTCCCACCAGATCAGGTTGCTCAAGGTCCCATCCAGCTTGGCCTTTAACCCATCCAGGGATGGGGCTGCCACAGCTTTTCTGGGCAACATGGGACAGGGGCTCATCCCCCTTACACCAAAGTATTTCTTCCTAATATCTTACCGCATCTCTTTCAGTTTAAAACCTCCCCCCCCCCTTGTCCTATTATTCCATTCCCTCATAACATTTGTTCCCTATCTCTCCTAAAACACCTTTCAGACCACTATAAGGTCTCCCTGCAACCTTCTCTGGGCTGAACCCCCAAATTCTCTCAGCCCTCCCTCACAGCAGAGGGGCTCCAGCCCTCGCAGCATCTCTGGGGCCTCCTCTGGCCCCACTCCAAAAGTTCAGTGTCTCTCTGGTGCTGAGGCCGCAGAGCTGGAGGCAGCCCTGCAGGGGAGTCTCCCCTCACCCTTATCCTGCTGCCTTATCCTGCTGTTGGAGATGCAGCCCAGGGCATGGAGGACTATCTGGGCTGCCAGTTCACAGAATCATAGAATGCATGGAGTGCGAAGAGACCTTCAAAGGCCATCTAGTCCAACCCTCCTGCAGTGAGGAGGGACATCCTGCACTAGATCAGGTAGCTACCTGCTACCTCGTGCCTCTACCACCTCTCTGGACATTTTGCCAGCTCCTGTTGAGCTTCTCATACAACAACACCCCCAAGTCCTTCTCCCCAAGGCTGCTTTCCAACCCAGTCTGCATTTGTACTTGGGGTTTCCCTATCACATATGCAGGACCTGGTGAGGTGTGCAGGATTTGTATGCTTGGGTGTAAGTCTCTGCAAAATTCTTCTACCTGCCAGAAGAAATTCCTATGGACATGCCTAGGCAGGTTCACTCATCAGAGCTGAAATGACAGAAAGGCCTCTGAATATTCAAAAATAAAATAAAAATCAGGAGCTGCATCATGAAGGAGGTAAAAAGGAAAAGTCCTCAAAGACCATGTTAACTATTGTCTGTACTAATGGCAGAACACTGATGGCAACACTTCAGGACTAACTAAAATATGAAACATTTGCCTTACTGCATGAAGGAAGATGAAAAAGTGAAAGCTGGTTAGTGGTTTTTTCCCCTCTCCCCCAGTGTGTCAATTTATGGGCAGAAATTAAGCAAGGTGGAAAGACTGCAATCCAGAAAACACTGTGAAATACAAACAACTTTGAGTAACATTTCAAGAAGATAAGTTTAAATGTGAAATACCTGTCAAAGGAGGAGGTCAATTTGCCTTCAGGAGCCCCTTGAAACACAGAAAGCAGAGGATAAACATGACTCAAGTGAGAATAAGCATGACTCAAGCCCTAATCATATTTGAAACAAACTGATAAGCTGAACACCACCCCAATATGACTCCACTGTACAAATAACAATTAAGCAAGTCTGGCAAACAGAAAGGATTTATATTTAATAAATTTAATTGCTGCATTCAGCTTCTTTATGCTTCCGTGTTCCACTTAAAATACGTGGCCACAAAACCCAGGGGTTTTATAGACAGTGGTTTGTCACTGAAGATGTGTGAGGTCTTCTGCTCCTTCCTGCAGTCAGGCAGGTATTGCTCATCAGTACATTAAAGTAACCACAGCAAATCAAGCAGAGATCATCCTAGATCAGTTTTCTTATCTCCAACATCAGCTCTTCCACCACAACACTCTTACAGACCTGCGTGATCATAGAACTGCCTTGGCTGGAAGGGACTTTTCAGATCATCAGGTCCAGCCATCAACTGAAGGACTTTCTGAACCGTACATGATGCCTTCATATTCTATACATCGACAGTGACTTACCATCAAATGTTTTTTCTCCTCGACAAATACACACATGTTCTTTCCCAGCTCAGGGTAAGTTTCTAGTATCCACACTGTATAACACACCCACTTCCTATGTAATTTTGTGCCCTCTAATTATACAGTGCTAAGTGGTTACATAACGATCACCAACCTGCCTGCCAAGGGCTGAAATTCATAAGCCGTATAAACATCTCTGCAGCAAGCTAATCTTATCTCAAAGCCTTTGTTCTTCAAGATTGCTTGGTGAGTTAATGTTGTTTAGGCTTTTGAAAGATATGGCTGTTTGGAATAAGGGAAGAAAAAAAAGTAGTAGTGTTTTTTGCTAGAAGTACAGCTCAGCAGAAGGGAGAAGGAGGATCTGGAACTGTGGAAGCTCTTTGTTCAACTCCTGCTGGAAATGAGAATTACAGAAAGTGTTAAGTTGTAATGAACCTTCAAAGGGCATCCAGTCCAAGCTCCCTGCAGTGAGCAGGGACATCTTGCACTAGATTAGGTTGCTCAAAGTTTCATCAAGCCTTGAATGTCTGCAGGGATGGGGCTTTCACCACCTTTCTAGGCAACCTGTTCCAGTGCCTCACCACCCTTGCAGAGAAGAACTTCTTCCTGATATCTCATCTAAACCTGCCCCACTCTAGTTTAAAACCATAGCCCTTGCAAACAGTCCCTCCCCAGCTTTCTTGTAGGCTCCCTTCAGGAACTGGTAGGCCGCTATTAGGGCTTCCCGGTGTCTTCTCCAGGATGAAGAACCCCAAGTCTCTGCTTGTTTTCATAGGAGAGATGCTCCAGCCCCCTGATCGTTTTTGAGACCTCCTCCAAACCCACTCCACAGGTTCATATCCTTCTTGTACTTTGTCTATTTAGGAAGTACATCAAATGTGTACAGATACTGTGTCCTTTTTGTCAACAGCTTGCCCTCTTTGTCCTGCAGAGGACCTCCTACTGATCCATGTAGTCACAATATTTCCCTAAGTATGGAAACAACACACAAGCCTCTCCTGCCCTCAGGACCATCTTCTGTCAGAAGTCATAGAATCATAAAACCAGAGTGATCAGAGTTGGATGGGACCTTAAAGATCACCTAGCTGCACACACCCTGCTGGAGGCACCTTTCACTTACTCATAGAATCATAGAATAGCCGCAGTTGGAAGGGACATTTTAAGATCATCAAGTTCAACCATCAACCCAACTCTGACAAGATACGTCTACCCATCTCTTAAATACCTCCAGGGATGGTGCTCCAGCCGGTTCCCTGGGCAGCCTGATCCAATGCTCAGCCAGAAACAGGAGGGAGAGCCTTGATTTCAATGTGAGCTTCCTGTGCCAAGCCCCACTTTTCAGGCTGCAAAAACCTAGTGCACCAGAATGCTGCTAAGGGTCTTAGAAAGTGCAACACAGGATTAAAGTTTGAATACTTTGCACAAAATGCTCCAAATTCTCTAATCACTCCCAGTCCCCCATTAAGAACTTCTTGCTACATACAGCTTGACCTAGGAAAATTGAAGTGCATTGTATCATGTCATGTCATGTTCTGCAGTTTTGGCCAAGGAAAGTCTAGAAGGATGTTTGGCCAGTAGCCCTCAAGAAACATGTAATATTGTCCCCCCTGGCTCCATACAGTGTATGATATCATTATGTCGATTTGGGGAGTATTTGCATATCAGCCCTGACAGATGGGTTTGCCCTTCAATGGGCTGCCTGCAAACAAGAACAGACACTTCAGGACGTTTGATCCAAATAAGTTGGGCAGAGGCAGGTTGGGGAGAAATACAGCAGATGGGGGCAACAAATAGCAAATGATGGGCTCAGAAATGGAAAAGAGGGAGACTCACGGTCCTTAGGAAGGCAAAGAACTGCACAGAAGATGACTGAATCAATAGGATGAGGGGTAATCTCTTCAAACTGGAGGAAGGAAGGAAAGCAGATCTCAGGACTTTCCATTGGAAACATTTTTGTTTAGGCTATTTTTGAAACACACGAATGGTAGATGTCTCCAATGGAAAGTGCTCTTGTATCTCAGATCAATGTACCTGCTGTCAAACTAATTGCTTTTCAAAGGCTATTTTAATATCCACTTGTAGAATCTCACAATATCTGAGTGTTAACCTCACTCCAGAGTCTAAGACTTGTGGGGGTCCTTGCTGTGGAATTTCATCTCCACTAACTTTATTCTCTATATGGTCTCCTATGTAGCAGTATTATGTTGAATGGGTGACTTTCTTCTCAGATTAGGTATACCCATCTCCCGCACAGAATCAGCCAGCAGACCCTTGGCCATGATATGCTAGAAGCTGCCAAGGAGTTTGCCAAGCAGTTATCAGTTGGAGCTGTAAGTGTGTGTGGGCTGATAGGGCCTATCTCCAGTCATAACTGTCAGGCTGCACTGACAGCAGTGTTCCAGTGAAGATCCCCTTGACTGAATAAAGTCCCCTCTAACTCTGGCTTTTGCACCAAAGGTCAACCAGGTGACTCATTCTGAGGCCTCAGAACTTTGCATACACATAAGANGTACAGATACTGTGTCCTTTTTGTCAACAGCTTGCCCTCTTTGTCCTGCAGAGGACCTCCTACTGATCCATGTAGTCACAATATTTCCCTAAGTATGGAAACAACACACAAGCCTCTCCTGCCCTCAGGACCATCTTCTGTCAGAAGTCATAGAATCATAAAACCAGAGTGATCAGAGTTGGATGGGACCTTAAAGATCACCTAGCTGCACACACCCTGCTGGAGGCACCTTTCACTTACTCATAGAATCATAGAATAGCCGCAGTTGGAAGGGACATTTTAAGATCATCAAGTTCAACCATCAACCCAACTCTGACAAGATACGTCTACCCATCTCTTAAATACCTCCAGGGATGGTGCTCCAGCCGGTTCCCTGGGCAGCCTGATCCAATGCTCAGCCAGAAACAGGAGGGAGAGCCTTGATTTCAATGTGAGCTTCCTGTGCCAAGCCCCACTTTTCAGGCTGCAAAAACCTAGTGCACCAGAATGCTGCTAAGGGTCTTAGAAAGTGCAACACAGGATTAAAGTTTGAATACTTTGCACAAAATGCTCCAAATTCTCTAATCACTCCCAGTCCCCCATTAAGAACTTCTTGCTACATACAGCTTGACCTAGGAAAATTGAAGTGCATTGTATCATGTCATGTCATGTTCTGCAGTTTTGGCCAAGGAAAGTCTAGAAGGATGTTTGGCCAGTAGCCCTCAAGAAACATGTAATATTGTCCCCCCTGGCTCCATACAGTGTATGATATCATTATGTCGATTTGGGGAGTATTTGCATATCAGCCCTGACAGATGGGTTTGCCCTTCAATGGGCTGCCTGCAAACAAGAACAGACACTTCAGGACGTTTGATCCAAATAAGTTGGGCAGAGGCAGGTTGGGGAGAAATACAGCAGATGGGGGCAACAAATAGCAAATGATGGGCTCAGAAATGGAAAAGAGGGAGACTCACGGTCCTTAGGAAGGCAAAGAACTGCACAGAAGATGACTGAATCAATAGGATGAGGGGTAATCTCTTCAAACTGGAGGAAGGAAGGAAAGCAGATCTCAGGACTTTCCATTGGAAACATTTTTGTTTAGGCTATTTTTGAAACACACGAATGGTAGATGTCTCCAATGGAAAGTGCTCTTGTATCTCAGATCAATGTACCTGCTGTCAAACTAATTGCTTTTCAAAGGCTATTTTAATATCCACTTGTAGAATCTCACAATATCTGAGTGTTAACCTCACTCCAGAGTCTAAGACTTGTGGGGGTCCTTGCTGTGGAATTTCATCTCCACTAACTTTATTCTCTATATGGTCTCCTATGTAGCAGTATTATGTTGAATGGGTGACTTTCTTCTCAGATTAGGTATACCCATCTCCCGCACAGAATCAGCCAGCAGACCCTTGGCCATGATATGCTAGAAGCTGCCAAGGAGTTTGCCAAGCAGTTATCAGTTGGAGCTGTAAGTGTGTGTGGGCTGATAGGGCCTATCTCCAGTCATAACTGTCAGGCTGCACTGACAGCAGTGTTCCAGTGAAGATCCCCTTGACTGAATAAAGTCCCCTCTAACTCTGGCTTTTGCACCAAAGGTCAACCAGGTGACTCATTCTGAGGCCTCAGAACTTTGCATACACATAAGATGCTTGGTCTGATGCCTAAGGGGCTGATGTCTACTTGCATTGTTCTTTTAGAAAGCGCCTGGATGAGAAACTCTGTAGAACCTAACAGGTCCTATTCTGCCACTGAACTGGTGACACTGGCAAGAGTGGGAACACTGGAAACCTCAGTCTGAATGAAGGGAGAATAACTCTTAGCAGAAGAGTCACTGAATCATATCTGTAATCAGTTGCAGTCCTGCAGAACCAGAAGTGTGGATGGTGCAAAACAGCTCTTGAGCACATGGGCTGAACCAGGTAAAATTCATGGTAAGCAGACCCAACTTGTACCCTGAGACAAGTATTTTTCATTCCTAAAAGAAGCAGTGAACACAATTCAGGACTATAACAACTCAGAATCACAGAATGACAAGGGCTGGGAAGGACCTCTGGAGATCATCCAGTCCATCCCCCTGCCAGAGCAGGGTCACCCAGAGCAGGTCACACAGGAATGAGTCCAGGGAGGGTTTGAAAGTCTCCAGAGATTGAAATTCCACCACCTCTCTGGGCACTTTGTGTCAGGGTTCTGCTACCCTCACAGTGAAGAAGTTTCTCCTAAAGTTGAGATGGAACTTTCCATGTTACATGTTGTACCCGTTCACTCTTGTCCTGTCCCTCCCTGGTCACTACTGAACACAAACTGGCCCCATACTCCTGACACCCACCCTTTAAGTATTCATCAATATTGTTAAGATCCCACTCAACCTTCTTTTTTACCAGACTGAAGAGACCCAAGTCCCTNTCAAACTAATTGCTTTTCAAAGGCTATTTTAATATCCACTTGTAGAATCTCACAATATCTGAGTGTTAACCTCACTCCAGAGTCTAAGACTTGTGGGGGTCCTTGCTGTGGAATTTCATCTCCACTAACTTTATTCTCTATATGGTCTCCTATGTAGCAGTATTATGTTGAATGGGTGACTTTCTTCTCAGATTAGGTATACCCATCTCCCGCACAGAATCAGCCAGCAGACCCTTGGCCATGATATGCTAGAAGCTGCCAAGGAGTTTGCCAAGCAGTTATCAGTTGGAGCTGTAAGTGTGTGTGGGCTGATAGGGCCTATCTCCAGTCATAACTGTCAGGCTGCACTGACAGCAGTGTTCCAGTGAAGATCCCCTTGACTGAATAAAGTCCCCTCTAACTCTGGCTTTTGCACCAAAGGTCAACCAGGTGACTCATTCTGAGGCCTCAGAACTTTGCATACACATAAGATGCTTGGTCTGATGCCTAAGGGGCTGATGTCTACTTGCATTGTTCTTTTAGAAAGCGCCTGGATGAGAAACTCTGTAGAACCTAACAGGTCCTATTCTGCCACTGAACTGGTGACACTGGCAAGAGTGGGAACACTGGAAACCTCAGTCTGAATGAAGGGAGAATAACTCTTAGCAGAAGAGTCACTGAATCATATCTGTAATCAGTTGCAGTCCTGCAGAACCAGAAGTGTGGATGGTGCAAAACAGCTCTTGAGCACATGGGCTGAACCAGGTAAAATTCATGGTAAGCAGACCCAACTTGTACCCTGAGACAAGTATTTTTCATTCCTAAAAGAAGCAGTGAACACAATTCAGGACTATAACAACTCAGAATCACAGAATGACAAGGGCTGGGAAGGACCTCTGGAGATCATCCAGTCCATCCCCCTGCCAGAGCAGGGTCACCCAGAGCAGGTCACACAGGAATGAGTCCAGGGAGGGTTTGAAAGTCTCCAGAGATTGAAATTCCACCACCTCTCTGGGCACTTTGTGTCAGGGTTCTGCTACCCTCACAGTGAAGAAGTTTCTCCTAAAGTTGAGATGGAACTTTCCATGTTACATGTTGTACCCGTTCACTCTTGTCCTGTCCCTCCCTGGTCACTACTGAACACAAACTGGCCCCATACTCCTGACACCCACCCTTTAAGTATTCATCAATATTGTTAAGATCCCACTCAACCTTCTTTTTTACCAGACTGAAGAGACCCAAGTCCCTCAGTCTTTCTTCATCGAAGAAACATTGCAGTCTTCTCATTATCTTCAAGGCTGTCCCCTCTCCAACAGTCCCATGTACTGTGGTCCTATACAATCACCAGAGGACAGAGCTGTGTGTTATAAGATCAATGTATTTGTTAGATTTTTACATTTTTCAACAAGTTTTTTCCACTGCCCACTGTTAAGACATACGTTAATAAACGGACTTTTGCCTTGACTTTACATGGTCTTGTTTCCCTCAGACCTTAGCATGAAAGGATAAATTGGCAATTTTAGATACAGGTTCCCGTGGCCAAAAGGAGTCACAAAGCAGGGAGACTGCACTTCACTTTGGCGGCAGATCAGACAAAAAGAATGTGAAAAGGAGAAATATCTTCTCCCTGTGGTGACGAATTGGTTTAACCCCTATGTCCATCATCCCCAGCCTATCTGACACAGCCTGTGGTGGCACACAAGAAGGTGTCACATTGTGTTGGCAGGAAAGGGAGAACCTCATATTGATTAAAGTCAGTTGCAATCTTTCCTCTGAGAATCACCGGCATTGCTTGTGCTCCCAAATATGTGCATCACACTGGACTGCCGTTTCATTAGAAGAAAGTAGCCTTTTTTAGCCTGGAAAGTTCTACAAGGAGAACTTAGAGCCTCTTCCCGTACCTAAAAGGGGCTCCAGAAAAGCTGGGGAGGGACTCTGGATCAGGGAGGGGAGCCATAGGACAAGGGGTAATGGTTTTAAACTGGAATAAGGGAGATTTAGTTTAGATATCATGAATAAATTATTTCCTGTAAGGATCGTGAGACTCTGATCCAGGTGGCCCAGAGAAGTTATGGTTGCCCCATCCTTGGAGGGGCTGAAGGCCAGGTTGGAGACAGGGCTTTGAGCAACCTGGGTTGGTGGGAGATGTCCCTGCCCAGAGGAGGGGGATTGAACTGGATGATCTTTAACGTCTCTTCTAACCCACACCATTCTATGATTCTATGCTTACCCTCAAGCAGGGTTTTCACACCTTAGAGAAGACACACAGAGCTCACAAAGGATATGCAAGTTCTCTAATTCAAAGTGTCTCTCTTCTGTTGCTGACATCAGAGCTCCTGTAGTATACCAAGAATGTCACATGGAAGGCTGAGAACAGAATCAGTAAGTCCCAACCAATCTCCCTGCCCTTCACATCTTACATGGAGGCCAAATACATTCACCCTCTAACAAACATGAGTAACTGCAGCCAGAAACAAAGGCAGATGGAAATATTATACACCCTCAGCAGTTGCTTTTTGCAGAACTAGATCCACTCCAGCAGTGCCTGGGGCAGACACAGCATCTGTTTCTCTTCCCTCCTNTTGCTTGTGCTCCCAAATATGTGCATCACACTGGACTGCCGTTTCATTAGAAGAAAGTAGCCTTTTTTAGCCTGGAAAGTTCTACAAGGAGAACTTAGAGCCTCTTCCCGTACCTAAAAGGGGCTCCAGAAAAGCTGGGGAGGGACTCTGGATCAGGGAGGGGAGCCATAGGACAAGGGGTAATGGTTTTAAACTGGAATAAGGGAGATTTAGTTTAGATATCATGAATAAATTATTTCCTGTAAGGATCGTGAGACTCTGATCCAGGTGGCCCAGAGAAGTTATGGTTGCCCCATCCTTGGAGGGGCTGAAGGCCAGGTTGGAGACAGGGCTTTGAGCAACCTGGGTTGGTGGGAGATGTCCCTGCCCAGAGGAGGGGGATTGAACTGGATGATCTTTAACGTCTCTTCTAACCCACACCATTCTATGATTCTATGCTTACCCTCAAGCAGGGTTTTCACACCTTAGAGAAGACACACAGAGCTCACAAAGGATATGCAAGTTCTCTAATTCAAAGTGTCTCTCTTCTGTTGCTGACATCAGAGCTCCTGTAGTATACCAAGAATGTCACATGGAAGGCTGAGAACAGAATCAGTAAGTCCCAACCAATCTCCCTGCCCTTCACATCTTACATGGAGGCCAAATACATTCACCCTCTAACAAACATGAGTAACTGCAGCCAGAAACAAAGGCAGATGGAAATATTATACACCCTCAGCAGTTGCTTTTTGCAGAACTAGATCCACTCCAGCAGTGCCTGGGGCAGACACAGCATCTGTTTCTCTTCCCTCCTGACCAGCACTGACAATGCAGGTTGTCACATAGGGATTTATTTTAAGCAGGCTATGGGAAAAGATGCATAATTAATGCAACTAATGATGAATTTCCTGCTTAAGCAGAAGCAGTGTTTCAGACAGCTCTCAGGCCAGAGGAAGAGTCTGTTTACAGTAAATTTTCTCCACCCTTTAAATCATAGCCTGCTTCCTGAAACATCTGTATCCCTCTGAACACCGAAGAACGTGGGAGGAAAACAAGCTCATACAGGTCTTTGAGGATTGTATGGGTTGAAGAATGCATCCTATGACAAGTGAGAATTAGACTACCTCAAAAATTCAGACAAAGCTTCACACCATGTTTATCATATGCCACAAAGAGCCATGTTCATTAGTGCAATGAGTTTAATTGTCCTCCTANGTTCTGCTACCCTCACAGTGAAGAAGTTTCTCCTAAAGTTGAGATGGAACTTTCCATGTTACATGTTGTACCCGTTCACTCTTGTCCTGTCCCTCCCTGGTCACTACTGAACACAAACTGGCCCCATACTCCTGACACCCACCCTTTAAGNGGCCTTCCACCTGGAGTATTCAGTGTGTACCTGGGCTAGTGTATACACAAAAAACACAGCAAGGTTTCAAGCTACATGAGAAAGGGGAGACTTTAATGGAAAGGTGATTGAGCTTTATAATTTACTTATACTTACAGTGAAGGAGAATAGATTTGAGTACAGCTCTGGAACCCTCAGCACAAGAAGGACACGGACCTGTTGCAGTGGCTCCAGAGGAGGCCATGAGGATGTTCTGAGGGCTGGAGCCCCTCTGCTGCAAGGACAGGCTGAGAGAGTTGCGACTGTTCAGCTTGGAGAAGAGAGGGCTGCAGAGAGATCTCAAAGTGGCCTCCCAGTACCTGATGGGGCAATAAGAAAACTGTTGAGGGACTGTTTGCAAGGGCATAGAGCCACAGGACAAGGAGCAATAGTTTTAAACTAGAGGAAGACAGGTTTAGATGAGACATTAGAAAGAATTTATTCCACATGAGGACTGTGACCCAGGTTCCCCAGACAGGTGTCACAATCCCTGCAGACATTCAAGGCCATGCAACCTGATCTAGTGCAAGATGTCCTTGTTCATTGCAGGAGGCTTGACTAGATGGCCTTTAAAGGTTTTTTTCCTCTGTTCAATTCTTCACCATGAGCCCTCCGTCACCTCTCAGGGCAACTTCATCTGCCCAAGAGAAGGAAAGCTGTTGAACACCAGACAGAAGCCTTAAAACAAGGATTGCTCAGAAGATGGTATTCTGTGAAACATTCAGATGTTAATGAATTATATCAGTGTTTTTTCCCTCTCTCTTCCCCCTGCCCTGACTGGCTAAGAAGAATCCTCAGGGACAGCTGAGGACACTTGCATCCCAAGAGGACATGCCATTCATCTTCACTCTGGAAGAGAATGAACCTGAGGAAGAAAACCACTATAATCAAGTTAAAGCTGCTTTCCCAACTCTATTTACTAAATGCATTTGCAAAATAGACTATGGAGAATAAATGTGTGCTTATGAAAAGGACTCAGGTTTCATCTGATAATGTAAAGCTTCCATGCCAGAGGCAAAAAACCTATAAAATGTATGACTTGTCAGATCTGTGAGTAAAGCCGTTCATTGTAGTTCATGATGAGCCAAGGAACCAGTAATTTCCATTTGGTCTTGAGGAACACACACTCCATGAATTTATCTGATAAAAGCCAGCAAAAAACCTAGTGCTGCAGTTCATGAAATCTGCAGTCTCACCAACTTAAATACCTCATCTGTTCAATTAACCTCAAAGCTTCCCCTCTAAAAATAATGCTGACTTTTGGCAGAAGACCTTGAAGGGAAACTTCATGATGGAAAAGCAAAACTGCATTTAAAAAAAAAGAAATGTAAAATGTCCATCTCTGCCAAATGGAGCCCTCACTGCAGCTGTGAAATCAATCATCAAGTGCTGGGAGCATGTTTGATGTGCCCAAGAGCAGTAAGACACCTTTCCCACAGCCTCTCCCAGCTGCTAGGATTGAGCAGAGCAACAAGCAGCAAGACAGAAAATCAGTGAAAAATCAGTGAATTTCTCACTTTTTCTTAAGGGTAATAAGGCATCCTGTCATGGGCAACAGAGAGGCAAAGTGTTTAAAGACTCCATTTTTTCTATATGGAATTACTGGACAATCTTCATAATGTAAAATGAGCATAGTTTAATCATCCTCTTAGTGAAATAAAAGCAATTGATTCCTTCTCGTATGACATCTCTCAGTGCTGCAAATCAGCTTTACAGGACCTTTCTGCATTTATAGAAGCCTCTGGTTGGGGAGGTGATCAAATTGAAATTATAGATATATATAATATTAATGAGTATAATTTTAATGTAATTCATGCATACTAAGCTGTTACTGACTGACATTAAAACTGTTAGTTGTGCTGGAGTCCTCGGCACAAGGGCACAGACCTGTTGGAAAGGGTCTAGAGAAGGGACACAAGGATGATCTGAGGGCTGGAGCATCTGCTATGGGGACAGGCTGAGAGAGCTGGGGCTATTCAGCCTGGAGAAGAGAAAGCTTCAGGGAGACCTCATAGTGACCTACCAGAACATGAAGAGTCCTACAAGAAAGCTGGGAAGGGACTTTTTGCAAGGGCATGGAGTAATAGGACAAGGGGCAATGATTTTCAACTAGAGCAGGGCAGGGTGAGATTAGACATTAGGAAGAAGTTCCTACCTGTGAGGTTGCCCAGACAGGCAGTGGAACTACCATCCCTACAGACATTCAAGGCTAGGCTTGATGAAGCTCTGAGCAGCCTGATCTAGTGCAAGCTGTCCCTGTGCACTACACAGGGGGTTGTACTACATGGCCTTTGAAAGTCCATTCTAACTCTATGTTCCTATGATTTTTCCATCTCCTCTCCACTGGCACCATGAGGACTGTTGCAATGGGGAAGTGAAGCGCTTGCTGCCTTCAGCTCTTTATTTATCCACAGCTTGGATTTGGAGTAAGATATAAACATACAACTACATATGCTTTAGCTAAAAGGAAGAGCTTGCCAGCTCAAGCAGGTTGGAGATTTTTCATCCTCAGAAAGAACAACCTCAGCAAAAAAAAGAACAAAATTGTCCCTAGGGGCAAAAACGGATTTTGCCTTTATTTGTTCAATTTTCTTTTCCTTAAATCTCAAGTCAGTGTTTTCTTGTACTAAATAGAAAAAGTTTCAGGTAAAGACTTGCAAGACACAAACTGCAAGAATTCAGGCCACTGTTTGCCTGCTGAAGCTGCAGCTTTAGGTGCCACATAGTCAAAGCCTTCAGAAAATGAACAGGAGGCCACTGAATCCCAAAGAGAACATGAATCCAGAGATATTTGCAGAGGAAAGTTCTACATCAATTATTAAACATGACAATCTAGAAATAAATTTTGCCTCAAGAAGTCATTGAACTGCTTATCATTGGAGTTTGGGAAATTACAGAATGGAAAGGAATGGGTTGGAAAGGAACTTCAAGATCATAGAATCATAGGGTTGGAAGGGACCTTTCTCAAAGGCCATCTAGTCCAACCCTCCTACAGTGAGCAGGGACATCCTACACTACATCAAGTTGCTTGGAGCTTCATTAAACCTGGCCTTGAATGTCTCCAGGGATGGGGCCTCCACCACCTCTCTAGGCAACCTGTGCCAGTGTCTGTACCACCTCTATTGGGAAGAAATCCCTAATGTCTCATCTAAACCTGACCTATTCTAGATTTAAATCATTGTTCCTTGTCCTATCTCTCGATACCCTGGCAAACAGTCCTTTCTCAGCTTACCTTCAGGTACTGGGAGGCTGTTATGAGGTCTCCCAGAGCCTTCTCTTCTCCAGTCTGAACAGCCCCAGCTCTCTCAGCCTGTAGGAAAGGTGCTTCAGCCCTACCATCATCCTTATGGCCTTCATCTGGACCCTCTCCAATAATTCCATGTCCTTGTTGTGCTGAGGGCTCCAGAGCTGGACACAGTACTCCTGGTGAGGTCTCATGAGAGCAGAGTAAAGGGGCAGAATCACCTCACTTGACCTGCTGGCCAACCTCAGGAAGCTGTCCAGGAAGCAGTTGGCCTTCTGGGCTGCAAGTGCACACTGTTGGCTCAAGTCCAGCTTTTCATCCACCAAAACTCCCAAATCCTTTTCCACAGAGCTGCTCTCTATCACATCACCTCACAGTCTTTATTGGTAACAAGGATCAGCCTGGCCCAAGTGCAGCATCCTGCACTTGTCCTTGTTGAACTTCATCAGGTTTGCACAGACCCACCTTTCCAACCTGTCCAGGTTCCTCTGGATGACATCCCATACCTCCAGTGTACCTGCCCTCCTGCCACA
The DNA here is from genome assembly GCA_013400935.1 of Turnix velox. Lineage (NCBI taxonomy): Eukaryota > Metazoa > Chordata > Aves > Charadriiformes > Turnicidae > Turnix > Turnix velox. The sequence continues at coordinate 109,517 of VZTY01007448.1, forward strand.
AACATCAACTAGACCAGGTTGCAAAAAGCCCTCTCCAACCTGGCCTTCAATCCCCCATACAGGGAATGGGCAGCTACAGCTCCTCTGGGCAACATGGGCCAGGGTCTCACTGCCCAAACAGTGAAGAATTTCATTGTAATATCTCATCTAAATCTCCTCTATTTTCAGCATAAAGCCATTATCCCTCATCCTATGGATCCACATCCTGACCAAGTGTTCCTTCCAAGCTTTCTCGTAAGACCTTTCAGATATGTGAAGGCTGCTACAAGGTCTCCCCACAGTTGTCTCTTCTCCAGGCTGAGAATCTCAACTCTCTCAGCGTCCATTATCAGCAGAGGGGCTCCAGTCCTTGCAGCATCTCCAGGGCCTCCTCTGGCCTCAACAGCTCTGTGTTGCTTCTGTGTTGAGGCCCCAGAGCAGGAGGCAGCCCTGCAGGGAGTTCTCCCCAGAGCAGAGGGGCAGATCCCATTTGCTGTATTTTATCCTTAAATGTCCACTGGCAATGGTTGCTGGAGACCATGCATGGAGATGCTCGGTGCAGGATGTCCCTGCTTACTAGAGGTTGGACTAGATGACTTTTGAAAGTTTCTTTTAACTCAATGCACTCCATGATGCTCCTGGCTCCTCCATGACCAACGTGGCTGTGGCCATTCTCACACGCTTGCATGGAGCCAGCTCAGCTCCATTTCTCATGGCAGCTCTCTGCTCTGGGGAGTCATTGCCTGGGCAGGAGTCCAGAGTTTGAAAATACAACCTATAAAGTCTCCCAGGCCCCTCTGAGCACACAGCTCAGTGAACTGGAACCTTCAGCTCAGCAGCCCAAAAAGGAATCCTGAAATATTTAAATGTGATTTTTTTAGAGGTACCTAAAAGAAAACACGCTGTGCAGGCTTAACTCAGTAAAGTGTCATTTTTTTTTTTTAAGGATTTAAGTTTCAGTCAGGACAAAAACTGAAACAGGAGAAAGAATTTGCTGTGAGGGAAAATCTTTCACAAAGCTCTGCTAAGCAAAATAAAACTCTCCACTGCACACACACAGAGGGATGTCCCCAGCCTGGATATCAGAGACAGAGTCAATGGTGTGTGACAGCTATTAATCACATCATTTCATGCATGGCTGTGCAGGACATGGGCAGAGACAGAAGACACTGAGCAAAGCACAGCATTCTTGATACTGGATATAAACGGGAAAAGCATTCCAAGTTCACCACCCTGGCCTTTCAAATGGAGAGGTGGTTTGTTGTCAAGTCTGCCAAGAGAAAAAATAATCCTTGGCATTTGTCTGAGGTAACGAGATTCAGATCAGTTCAGGGCTAGGAGAGAGGCTGAAGAAAAAAAAGAGGGAAAAAATTAAGTTAAAAAAATAGAAAAAAAAAGTTTGATAAGGCTCAGAGCAACCTGATCTATAGAGTACAGGATGTCCCTGCTCACTGCAGGAAGGTTGGACTAGATGGCCTTTGAAGATGCCTTACAATTCAATGCACTCTATAATTCTATGAAAAAAGAAAAATTTTATGAAAAAAGAAAAATTCTATGAAAAAAAGAAAAAGTGATAATTTGGTTTCAGAGTTTTTCAGTAAGGAAAAGCAAAGTTAGCAGGACTGGCCACTATTTCCACAGTGAAAGCCTAAGAAGCAGTCTCTTTTTAAAGGATATCCTGGAAAATCCTGGTGTAACAGAAGCTGCAAGGGGGTGGAAAATCCTTTGCTGGCTGTAGAAGCTGAGTGCTTGCAACTGCTGGCTCCCAAGTGTCTAATTGATTTCAAAATAATGATTAAGGACTACTCAGAAAAGCAGCTCTCCCTAAAAGAAGAAAAGCTCCAGCAGGAAAGTGAAGGCAAGGAACTCTCTTGTTGGACTGCCTAGCCCCTGCAGAAGACAAGGGATGGGAGTATCAGCAGCATTGCTCTGTCTGCTACAGACTACACAGTGTCTGCAGTACACTGAAGGGTTGTCTAAGTCTTGGACGCTATGTCAAAGGCCACCAGCATCCTGCCAGGGCTGTTTTTTCTCCAGCACATGGAGGAGAAACTTCCTTGGCTTCCTTACACCATATTGCTCAGGGGTGCATTTTTCTGTCTTGTCTCTCGCTGCTTTCTGAATACTTACCATGTTTAGTGAGTATGATCTCTCACAGCCATGAGCTCCTCATGCTGAACCACACACACTACCAAAAGCCTCCTCCTGTTTCAAGCTCCACCTCATAACTTCATCTGGTGCACCTTAATTCCAGTGTGAGGCAAAGCAAATCCTTGTTCCTTACCTTCTTCATAGCAATAAATCTTAGACATACGTGGAACTGAAATTGTTCAGCCTGGATAAGAGAATGCTCTTTGGAGAACTTTTGAAGCCCCTCCAGTTCCTGAAGGGACTCCAGGAAAGCTTGAAAGGGGCACTTCTTTAGGGATTGTGATAATAGAATGAGGGATAATGGTTTTAACCTGCAAGATGGGAGACTTAGATTAGATATCAGGAAGAAGTTCTGCCTTCTGAGAGTAGTGAGTCCTGGGCCCATGTTGCCTAGAGAAGCAGTGGCTGGCCCACTCCTGGAGGGGTTCAAGGACAGGTAGGACAGGACTTTGGGCAGCCTAGTCTAGTGGGAGGTGTTCCTGTCCAGGACAGGGGGGATTTGAACTGGATAATCATTAAGGTCCCTTCCAACCCAAACCATTCTATGATACTGTGATTCTGTGATTCCATGGCTGTGCTTGGGAAGTGCACACATGGATCCAGCCTTGCTGCAAAGGCAAACATCTCACCTGTCATACTGCAGAGAGAAAAATATCCTGCTGTCTCGGTGCCCTCATTTATACCTGCAGTTAAATAGAAAGGCTTTTTCTGCTTGGGCAGGATGATGCATGGAGTGCATAAAGTTGCTCTCTCATGGTTTTATTCTATCTGCTAACCTGTCTCATCATAAAGTTCTATTGTAGATAGTAGCATACCAAGATGGCAGATCATAGAATGGCCCAGGTAGGAAGGGACCTTTCAGATCATCAAGTCCAGTCATCAACTCAACTCTGACAAGAACCCTCCCCTAAAACATATCTCTAAGCACTGTCAGCCTGTCTCTTAAATACCCCCAGAATGAGAAAGAAACAGGAGTGATTTAATCACTCCGTTACCTCATCCAGTACCCATCTGGCAGCCATCTGGAGAGTTAAACTGGCACAAACACAAGTGAGATGGAGTTTGCAGCAAGCTGTCCCTGAAACTGCCTCCATCCTCCAGATTCAGCTGCGATCCAAGGTTTCCCTGATACAGCCCAGCTGGAAAACCCTGCCTCTGAGAGCCTGGGTGACTGCCAAATTGTGAGAAAGAGCACAGAACCCTGCAAGATAAGAAAGGTAAAACCAAGGACAGATTGTCGAGGCGTGATAAAGAGCAGCATGAAGGTACAAGAGGAAAAAAAACAGCAGAAGGCAGAAAATCCTCAAGAGGAGAAAATGCCGACACCATGAGGTTGTCCCATCTCAGAAACATGGATGCTCATTCCAACTAGCAGCCGAGGCTAATCCTCCCACCCAAGGAGCACATGTCTGGGCAGCAGAGACCCCTGGGGCATCTTCTTCAATAGTCAGCACAGCCCTATAGCTCGCTTATTCTCACTTGGGTGTATCAGGAGACATTCAAGACCAGGTTTGGTAAGGCTCTGAGCAACCTGATTCTAGTGGAAGATGTCCCTGCTCACTGGCAGGGGAGATGGACTAGTGGCCTTTAAAGTTCCCTTCCAACTTAACAGTCTATGATTCTATGGCTCCATGATTCTATCCTGCTCACAAAACCTCTAGGGCATGACAGTGAAAAGTGCTCCAGGGGGGAAGGTTACAAACCACCAAGACACTTTGACGTGTTATGTTTCCCATCATATCTGGAACTGAAGATTTTTTAAATAAAAAAATCAGCATCTGAGAGACTGTAAACCTGAAAAGCCAGTCTGAAACTGAGAAATACATTAATGGGGGATTACTGGGAATGCAAATTAAAAAAGGCAAGGGGGAGGAGAGCAGGACATGTTTCAGCAAGCTGCTCTGCCTCTCAAGGCCGTGATGACAGGGAAGGGAGAGCCAGATAGGGGTTAGGTATCGAGGCAGCATTCCTACTGGAAATAAATCCAGAGAGCTGAAGAAAGGAAGAGAAAACAGTAATCAGTAGATTTTTGACTTAGGGAGGGGGACAGCTTGACTCTCATAGCAGAGCATCCTTTCATCCTCACTCATACAAGAGGTACCATCCTGTATCTACAGCAGAGTTACAGATTCACTGTCATGAGAAGAGTAATACATGAAAATTAGCCCCTCAGGGATCTGATTCCTCAGTAGTTAATGAGATGTGTTTTCTTTCCCCCTCAAATGGTTCCACAACAGCAACAGTTTTAATGTGGTGTCACTCAGATACAACAAAAGCCCAAGCCATAGGACCAAGTACAGGCCATTTGCTTCTTCTAGGAAGGGCAGTCAGACATGACGGTCCAAAAGCTGGAGCACCAGTGCTAAGATGACAAGGGCTGAGAGAGTTAGGGTTGCTCAGCCTGGAGAAGAGAAGGCAGTGGGGAGGCCTCATAGTGGCCTCCCAGTACCTGAAGGAGCCTACAAAAAAGCTGAGACGGGTCTATTTGCAAGGAAGGGAGATTGAAAGGCCACAAGTCCATTTCCCCTGCAGTGAGCAGGGATATATCACACATCTGGTTTCTCAGAGTGGCTACAGCAGGGCAGGTTTAGATTAAACACTAGAAAGTCCTTCACCATGACCATAATGTAACAGGTTGCCCAGAGTGGTGGTGGAGGCCTCATCCCTGGAGACATTCAAGGCCAGGCTTGATGAGGCTCTGAGTAACCTGATCTAGTGCAAGATGTCCCTGCTCACTGCAGGGGAGGATGGACTAGATGGCCTTTGAAGGTTGCTTAAGCTCAAAGCTTTCACACAGTGTGTGTGGAGGGACTCCTCCGAGCTGAGACTTGCATAGAGCACTGTCAGAAAGGCCAAAGTGGGAACTGTGCCTGCTGGGAATGACTTCTAAACCAAAGCAGGCTGCCTGATTTTAGCTTAAAGTACTTTAAAATAACAGACTTACTCCATTTCAGCTGGGACTTCTATAAATATTTTGCATGAACAGGGACTAAATACCAATCTCTTCACTTCAAAACCTTCAGCACTCTTCAGCTGCTACACAAGCTGCAGGGGACAGCACATGCCTAGAGGCTCTATCTGCTAAAATGCCAAAACCCACACAAATTCTTCACCTTCCAGAGGAGCTGGAGAGACCATGAATGATGCTGCAGAAGAAAAGATGGTTACTCACTCACCAGCCAGGAGAAATCCAGGAGTTCCCATGGTTCACAGCCTCTGCTTCCCAAGAGCTGCTTGTAATTTTTGGGGTCTTTCTCCTGACAAGTTCACCAAAGCACAGATGGACATGGACCTGCTGAAGTGGGACCAGGGGAGGCCACGAAGATGATCTGAGTGCTGGAGCCCCTCTGCTGTAAGGGGGAGCTGGGAGAGTGAGACCTTGGAGACCCTTCCATTCCCTAAAGGGGTTTCAGGAAAGCTGGGGAGGGATTCTTGACCAGGGAGAGGAGCCATAGGATGAGGGGAAATGGTTTTAAACTGAAAAGGCAGATTTCTATGAGATATTGGGAAGAAATTATTTCCTGTGAAGGTGGCGAGGCCCTGGATCAGGTTGTTCACAGAAGCTGTGGCTGCCTCATCCCTGGGGGGATTCAAGGCAGGTTGGATGAGGCTTGGAGCAACCTGGTCTGGCAGGAGGTGTCCCTGCCCAAGATAGGGTCTGGAACTGGAAGATCTTAGAGATCCATTCTACCCCAATCCATTCCCTGATTCTATGAAGTACCTCATCTCCCTTAAAAACAATAGGTAGCCATAACCTCAGGTCTACTTCCTGCAAGAATCTGCTTCAGTCTGAACCACCCTCCCTTTGAAAACAAATGCCTGCCTTTAGAGTTCTATACAAGCCTAAAATCTTAGCTAATGGAATTGTTTATCCATCAGTTGCAGAGCTGGTGCAAGAGGACTCAAACGGAAGAGGAGCAGAGCTCTGCAAACCACATGCAGACTCAGGGCCTTAACCTTCTCCATTCCACCCATCATAAACTGCCCCACTTCAGCCTGTGCCCAGCTGTAGGAGAAAACACTGAGGAGCTGAAAAAACCCAAGTTTCAGGCAAGAGATTAAACTCAAACCACAACCACACCCCCTCCCCACATATCCCCCCAGTGGATAATAATAAATATACAGCACAGCAATGAAAGAACTTTTTAGAGTCTTCAAGGTTTTAATTTCAACAGCCATTTCTACTCTGTTCTCAAAATATCTACAGCAAAGTTTCCAGCGGCTCTGTGTCTGTTTTGCTCCCCAGAAATGGCTTGGCAATTTGTGCCACCACAATTTTTTTCTCCATTTTTAAAAATTTTTAAGTTATTTTTGCAATATAATCAACACAACAAGGGCTGGGATGCTGTACACATAGCGCAGACACGTAACAACAGCATACAGATCCCAGCCCTGTTATTTAATTCATTATTTACTTATTTTTTAAAAATAAAATTAAATATTCAAGACTGATGCGACAGCCAAGTCCAATTAGCACTTCCAGATGTTCATCATTTGAGTTTGGACTATTTAACAGATACACAGGGCACATCACACACCGTGCTAAGAAGTTGCCAAAATAAAATAGGGAGTGTGAGTAAGAGACATTGTCCCTCATCCAGGAATTGTCAGAATCCAAGGCTTTATAGAGCAAAGCAGACATGAGATAGATGCCAATATGCTGCTGTACAGTGCGATTTGGGGTAGTATCATACACAACGTAGACAAATAGTGCACTTCAAACCAGTCGCCACATTCAAGAGTTAGAGCAATACAATCAAAAAATACAGAAGGTACGTTATTTTCCCTTATGAAAATTGTGCAAGTTGCTTCCTTATTCCCTTTCATTATTATTTATTTGGTAAATGGCAGAGTGTCCACATTGATTGGCTCCTCAGAATTTGGGTGAGGGAGAGGCCCCCCCCTCAAACTTAGTATTACACAAATATTTCTGTGCAGCCAGAGCAGAAGCAGGGGAGAGTCAGAGAGAATATAAGGCAGCATCAGCCTGAAGTGCCTGAGCTAAACTGGTGACAGCTTGGGATGATGCAAGACAATATCCAGAATTTATCCACCTCTAAGAGGAAGCAAGTGCTCAACTAATACTAAACATATGATTAAATATGATGAATGTGCAGGTAAAGCAAAGAACTGGAGGGCTCCACTGTGAATTACACAAGCAGCCACCAGACTGGAGTCTGGGATGCACTAGGAATGAAAAGGTAAAGAGAGAAGGTGCAAGTAGCCTGACACAAGAAAAAGGAGGACCTGGAAGGGTCCCAAAATCTCATCTCAAGCCTACCATGTGCAGAGAACATCTCACAAAGGAGGTTATTTGCCAGTTTACCACAGCTCCTGCCATCTGTGCTGAACACAGGGTAAAAGAATGGGGAAGAAACCACTCAGAACAACACCAGCATTGCCCCATGAAGGCTGTGATCCGGGATTTTAGTCCCAAAACACAAGGTAAGGGTGAAACGCTTCTGAGAGATTTTCCTGCCTTTTGTTGACTCTCACAGCTGGTTGCCCAATTTCCTCTGATGCCTGCAGTTTGCATGAGAGAGCCTCTAGCAGCCAGGCAATCAGATTAAAAAAAAGAAGAAAAAGACCAAACCCCTCTTTGCTTCTCTATTATTTATCTCAATATATAATTACTATGTTAGGAAACTGCATAACCTTTAAGTGTGTTTTATGTAGTCTATTATGAGGAAAATAGAGCCTTCAGAATCCTTTCCATCTGGCTGGTGAGAGCCTGTTTCAGATGGAGAGGAACAGCAGAAGTAGGGAATTGGATGGGAAACAGCATCCAGGCAGGTGCAGATCCCATAGGTGTAATTTTGAAAGGGTGAGCAGTAATTTTAAGGTTTTATATTGGTGACATTGCTCCAGAAGCAGTGTTTGGAGGTAGGAAGGAAGTATGGCCAACATGGCCTTCACTATTCCTCACTACAGATCACACTGAGCAGCAAGTCCTATCTTCATTAAATCAAATATGACAAGACCATTTGCTCTCCAAAGCAAAAAAGAAATCAGCATTTACAAATAGAGGGGATTATTCTTCTGCCTTACGCGAACAATGATTTAAAAGGGATCTTTTCATTTTATAAGGAGGATGATTTCAGTTTTGGATCAGTCAAGAGGAAAACAATTAAGGAAGTAAGGAGCAAAGCAAAAGGCATTCAGGTAGCACTCAATCACTATGATTTTATATAGTTTCCTTGCTAATAGAGCTTTTCTTTGAGCATATTTAAGTCACAACATAATTATTTTCAGCTTACTCTGACAACTAAGGAACCTGTATTTTTTACATACATGTGATTTGGCTTTTATATCAAGGCAGCTTCATTCCAAAGCAGCACCATCATTCCAAAGAGATCAGCACTGTCCTAACGTGGCTCTGCTCGTTTCAGTAGGACGAGGCTAACAGCCAGCACCTTTTAATGTAATTCCAGCTTAATTCTCTTAATTCTTGTCTTCCTGTTAATTCAAGTCTTCTCAGTCACACACAGCTACCAATGGAATCAGGTTGAACAAAGGCCTAGGCAAGGTGCTATTTCATATTCACTCTTACCTGTCCTTTTAAAAGAGAAAAACCAAAAATTCTAGCAAAACTTGATTTTATAGAAGGAGATCACAGTTCCAGAAACACAAAGATCAGCCACAAAATACAAAAGTTCTCAAGGAAAAAAAAAGCTTATCCCTAAAGTCTTTAAGCAGTTTTAGCAGCTACAAATGACCTAAACAATTAGCATCTTAGTGGTGTAACAGCCTCTTGATCAGCAGCAGCTGCCTGATACATTAGATCATCTTAACTTACAGCTTTTTCTGATGTTTCCCAAAATCTGGAGTAAGAGCACAAAAAGAGAACGGGTACCAGGTCAGTCCAAAGTTTCAAGAGGCCCTAGTTAAAAGGACAGCTCTGAGCTGCTGTTTTGCAAGCAAACACCTCCACTGGCTCCTAAACCTTTCTGTTTTCCAGGTAGAATAAGAACGTGTATTATTCCTTAGCAGAAATTCATCCATGAGGAACAACTCCATCTGAAGGTCATTGCTTAAAAGTTAGCAGTAGAATCCCTGCTTCAGTTCTGTATTGCACTGAAAGGTCTTGCTCTGGTTTGGTTTTCAACTTAGTGCTCCCAAGCCAATATTTAACACAACAGCATCCAAGTGTTAGGGTTGGAGGCTACTGAGAATTATTATATAGACCAGTAGAACATGTAGTAATTATTCCATTTTCGGGGGGGTTTTTTGTTGTGTTTTTTTTTTTTCCTAGGAAAATCAAGAACTAAGCTGCCTTACTTTTGTAGAGGAAAAGTGCTTTGGGACAAAATGCTTTTACCTATCTGTCCATAACTTCACATTTTCGTCCTGTCGAGTGTTAAGCAAGTTCAAAAAAAAAAAAAAAAACCCAAACAAAAACCAACAGAAAAAGTCCAAAATAAATCTGAAACATCCCAACTCTTGGCTCATCCTGCTCACCCATGCAGCAGGGTGAAGGTAAGAGTTCCAGCTTCTGGGGACACTGCACAAAATTTCACTAGGAAAAAGCTGCCAAGAGAGGATGCTCTGCCTGGCTGTGGTGTGTGTCTTCTGTAAACAAAACAAGAAACTCCTCCCAAAAAGTGGGGAGCAACTTAGTGTGAAGGTTTCAGCAGTGGGAGGACGAAATGTTGGCTGCACCTCTTCTATACATGCACTTTCCATGTTCAGGCTCTAACACAACAAGAAGCAAAAAGGAAAAGACCTGAGGTGAAGCTCTGCCAGCTCACAGATTCTCCTGCAGCCTGTCATCCGTTTGCAATTGTGCGAGCTGCCTCCTCAGGGCATTCACTTTTGCCTGGAGTTCCTTGTTGTATCTTATAATGTTGATCATTTCTTCCTGGGCTTCATCCAGGAACTTGGAAGGTCTGTTCCACCGAAGAAAGACACCTGAAAGCCCAGAGGCAGCACAAGTCAGAAGGGTCTCTTGTGAGGAAAACTTTGTTCAAGTTCCATCAGCTCTCAAGTAATAAGCGTAAATTTGCCCAGAGAGGTGGTGGGGGCCTCATCCCTGGAGGCATTCAAGGCCAGGACTGATTGAGGCTCTGAGCAACCTGATCTAGTGTAAGATGTTCCTGTTCACTGCAGTGGCATTGGACTAGATGACCTTTGAAGGTACCTTTCAACTCTACAATTCTACATTATGTGTTTTTCCCTTACTCCCACCCCTGAATAGCATTTAGAAACATGGACCCTCCTCTCCAGGTTCACTGTTCTACTGAACAAGGTTAATAAAGAGAAAATTAGGTGGTTTAATTTCTTTTTTTTCTTCATACATCATAACAGAGTGGAGGATGAGGGGTAGTTGTTTTAGACTAAAAGAGGGGAAATTTAGATTAGACAGCACAAAGAAATTTTTCGCTGTGAGGGTGGTGAGCCCCTGGACTAGACTGCCCAGAGAAGCTGTGGCTGCCACATCCTTGGAGGGATTCAAAGCCTGGTTAAATGGGGCTTGGAGCAGCCTGATCTGGTGGGAGGACTGCTTGCTTCACTTCAATTAACTCTTCAGTACACACAGGATGGAGAATGTTTCTGCAGCAAGGAACATCCTGCACATAGGTTATCCTGGCCATCATGAAGTAATGAAGAAAGAGAAGTCTTGGCTGACAGAGAAAAAAATTTAGGTCTGCAAAGTATCTATAGATTAAGCCATATCAGTGCAGAAATACTGTCCCGAGAAGATAAAAGGTACTAGAGAAGGCTCCCGGGCAAAGACTAGCATAACACCAAACCTTAAAAGGATTAAGCAGTACGCCTCCAGGGATGGCACATGCCAAAATTATTTTGGAACAGATTTCAAAGAGAGCAAGATCACATCAGCAGAGCAGAGACAAGAGAAGCAACATTTCAAAAGCTTTAAAAGTAACCTCAAAAACATATATATATTGCCTGGAAGACAAGAAAAATCAAGCTGAGCTTACCTTCCCAGAGCTGCAGGCTCTGTGGGGCAACTGAGGGCCAGATGACAAGGCTGTTGGCCTCAAAAAGAGGATTCTGGAATTTTCTCAGCTCTTGAGATGTGTTGACCCAGGACCAGAGGGACATGGTCTTCTGCGGCAGCTTCAGTTTAGACCTAATAAGCCCACAGGAAGAAGTAAGCTTTCACTTTGAGGCAGTTTATGACTTATTATGTTCTGTCACAATTCTGCAGGTTGGAACCCCACAAGTTCTCCCATGTGCAACCAGCACAGAGAACTTGAGCTAATCACTCCAATCCTTTACCAGCATGGCTCAGGGTGGAAACCTAAAGCAATTTAGTCAGCCTTGCCAATTGCAATTTGAAAGAAAAGATGGGGAAATAGCATTTATAAGCTGGGAGAGAAAGTTATCTGCCTTCTGCCCAGATGAACAATCAGTCACCACTCCAAAACAGTTCAACTGTCAGGTTGTGAAAGGGATTGAAGCCCTTTGTTGAGACAGAACTGAGAGGTGCAGTAGGGTTTGTTCAAAGGGAGGATCCCTGTGAGGACATGTCCTCTGAGGAGCAGCTGACAGAGCTGGGGGTGTTCAGCCTGGAGAAAAGGAGGCTCAGGGGAAACCTTACTCCCTACAACTCCCTGAAATGAAGATTTAGCCAGCAGGAGTCAGGCTCTTCTCTCAAGGAATAGACCACGGGACAAGAGAGAATGGCCTCAAGTTGCACCAAGGGAGAGTTAGGATGGATATCAGGAAAAATTCTGACAGTGAAGGAATTATCAAGCATTGGTAGAGGCTGACCAGGGCAGTGGTTGAGGCACCATCCCCATAGATACTTAACAGACAGGCAGTCACAGAGCTTAGAGATAGGGTTTGAGGGTGATTTTCGTGAGGGTGATCGTTGGGTGACATGATCTGAAAGTCCCTCCCAACTAAGGTGATTCTGTGATTCCATGAATTCTCAGAGCACATTAAGGCAGTGTTATTGCTAGTACTGTGCAATGGTTACGTCTGATGAGGTCCCCCTGGTGGCAGGAAGCAAGGAGAGAAAATAGTGCTGTTTTCCTGGGTCAAACCCACCTCCAGGAGTGACATGGAGGTCTCCGACTGGCAAACCTCATTCTGCTCGAGCCAGAAAACTAAACTGCCACCAGGCAGGCGATTTACCATACCTTGTGTGCTTCAGACAGCAGAAGCTTAAGATCAGACTGCTAACTTCTTCTGTGCTCACAGGGTAACACATTCAGATGTGAAAGGCAGACCACTACATGTAACATTCAGTGTTCTTTTAAATACTGGTTTCAAGTATGACTTGGTTTTGTGGACAATCAGATCAGCTGCCCTGCAGAAGGCAGGAGAATCTCCTTGAAGCAAAGATTACTTTAAGGGCTGAAAGGTTTATAGAAAGCTTTAAATTGCCTTCCTTATCTATAATATCCATTCTGTTTTGCCCTTCTACTCTTTCAGTGGTGTTCAGTTAAGCAGAAGGCCACCACACATGGTCTTACTGGAATCAAGACTTCTGGGAACAGCTCTGTCCAGGTCAAAACAGGAATCCAACCCTCCCTGGCAACTGCCATGTGCTGTGGGAGGCTCCAGTTTTCCCGGGTTCCACCCCTGTGCTGCACCCAGCATCAGGGCATGACTGGAGCTACCTCACTGGTACACAGCATCTAAGCCATCTATGTTCTGGTCTGCTCAAGTACCTTAAACACTATAAGCTAATAGCAAGCTCAACACAGGTCTCTCGTTACCTTTTGAGGCAGACTGCAGCAGAACACAGTTCTGCCTGCTTCCTTTCAAAGTTGCATGAGCATCTATCTGTGTGAACACTCACAGCATTCACTCAGAGCCTCTGACAGTACAAACTGACACATCACAGGTTAAGGCTAGAGGGATTTTTGGTCCTTGAAGTTATACTACTGCTAGGCTATTAAGGCCTCAAACCTCATTGCCACATTTGTAGCCAAACAAGTAAAGCTTTTGCCAAGGTGTAACTGTGAGGCAGATCCTTCTTAAAGAACCTCCACCACGCGGTTCAGTTCTAGCAGTTAGTGGATAATGCAAGAACCAAAGTCTTCCCTTTCCTGGTGGGGCACTGGGCCCACCAGGCTACCGCGTGACATTCCTCCCCAACAATAGGCTTCTGACTGTCTTGACCTTCTTCTCCAGGCCTGCATGGACAAGTCTGCTTTCCCACAGCTATGATTCATGCAGCAGTAGAAGTCTAGCTGTTCATTCTTTTATGGAAAGAATTTCAGAATAAGACACTCTATAAACTGGGGATGGGTGGAGATTTTTTGAGGCCACACAGAGAAATAGAAAAGACAGTTGAAGTTATTGGCTTGGACTTGGAGATTAATTCAACTCCCTGATCAGGCCACAAATTTCTTTGGTCAAAATGTCCCACCTGTAAGAGGAACAAGCTCTCTAAAATTGTGTCAGAAAAGAAGCTCATCTGCACCAAGGGAGATCATACAAGCACCTCACCCTTTTTCAAATCATGGGACCTTTTTTTTGTGTGTCAAATACAGCCCAATATTTAAAGAATTGAAACAAACATTGTCACCAACCTTTCATTTTCATTGTTTCCCAGGAAAGTCCCAAATTGCGAAGCGTAAGCATGTTCAAAAAGCATGATGAGGAACTGTTCATTGAATTCAAAAGAGCAAGGGAACTGCCGGAGGATTTGCCACACACAGTCCAGAAAGAGAAGAAACACTGGGGCCTCCCATTTCTGCTTGCTATTTGAATAGGCTGACTGGGCACAGCGCTGCTGAAAAGGGTGACCAGCCTGCAGGGAATAATCAGAGAGAGCATCACATACAAAGTTCTGTCCATGAAACCGTACTTTTATTTGCTCTTTTCTATGATTATAATTTCATTGAGCATTCAGGAACAAAATTGGTAGAGACCATGACGAACTTTGCTGCCTTTTTCAGGCTGTGAGAATAACCCTGTATTTGATCAGAGGATTTTACTGTGAACAAACTAGTGTAAGTGCAGAGACACCAGAATGATTATATCAGAAACAGAGAGTCATAAAATCGTCTCAGTTGGAAGGGACCTTCACATCATTGAGTACAACCATCAACCCAACTCTGACAAGGACAACCACTACATCCTATCTCAAGCTCTGTGTCTGCCCATCTCTTAAATAGTTCCAGGGGTGATGCCTTAACCACTTCCCTGGGCAGCCTGTTCCAATGCTTGACAACCCTTTCAGTGCTAAAAGTTGTCCAAATATCATGGAAACAGAGTTGGAAGGGACCTTCAAAGGCCATCTAGTCATGATACCCCTGCAGTAGGAGGGACATCCTGTACTAGATCAGGCTGCTCAGAGCCTCATCAAGCCTGGCTTTGAACATCTCCAGGAGTGGAGCCTCCACCACCCCTCTGGACAACTTGTGCCAGTGTCTCATGTCCTTTATGGTAAAGAGTCTCATTCTAATGTCTAATCTAAACCTGCCCTGCTCTAGGTTAAAACTATTGGTCCTTGTTCTGTCAGTCCATGCCCTTGCAAACAGTCCCTCCCCAGGTTTTCTGTAGGTCCCTTCAAGTACTGATAGGTTGCTATGAGGTCTCCATAGAGCTTTGTTTTCTCCAGGATTATCAAAGTTCCAGTCTAAGCCTCTCCTGGTGCAACCGGAGGCCATTTTCTCTTGTTACGTTGGTTGCTCCTTGGGAGAAATGGCCAAAGACTGGAACTAAAGTTTTGTCTTTTCATCTCAACAACATCTTCTAAAAGAATACTCACCCTGAGCACACAAAACAGGCAGTTCCCCATCCCAAATATACACCACTGTGAGAGGCACAGGTCCCACAGAGTGCCAGAGGTACAAATGACTCATTTAATGATGCTGCTTTTGGGACAAAGCACTCACACTACGCAGGGCTGTGAAAAGGCTATCTCTCAGGCTATTTCCCAACGCCATCACTGTCACCTTTCTGCCCATTTCTTACCTGCAGCCACTCCCTCACAACAAGAGATTCAAATCCACGGATTGTCCTGCACCTCGGATCCAAGATAATCTGTGCCAGAGAAGTCACCTGGAGTGTTGAATCAGTTCCTTCAGTCCCGTGGACTAACACTGATGCACCTTCCCTGCAAAAGAAAGGAGTGGAAAGGAATGAGTCCTTCCAAGGGGTGGAAAGGAATAAGCAGAACACATTCCAAGGGTGAGCCAATTCCACTTGATGCATCCCACAGAAATCAGTGCTGCTGCCCTGTTGATGTAGAGATTTTGGTGGCTCTTTACCCCTTCTTTCCCTCCCATAAATTACTCCCAACTCCACATGGAAGCAAACCAATTTCTCCATTTGGATCCTAATCAACACTAACCAGAACTCTGTATCCCCGAAGGCTTAGATCCTTGCTAAACACTCTAGAAATCCAGAACCTTTTCCATCCTTCCACCAAAGAACGAGCAGCAAAGTCTCTTTCACAGCACTGGGTATTTTGAGTCACAGCATGGGAACACAGCTCAAACTCTGCTTTGTATCATTTATTGTTTTGCTGAGTGCTCTGAAACCTCATATTAATTATATTTGGGCTTCAAGTGGGGGTTTATTGCAAGAAAATGAAGCCAATAAGACAGTGCAGGAGATGGGAGCAGCAGAGCTTGGCCTCCACAAAGGCAGAAGAGTCAGCATGCTGAGTGAGGGAGCTTGTCAAAGAGCCAAGCACAAAGGCTTCTCAGTCCCCATCCAGCACAAGTGAATCAGCAGAACAATGTGAGGAGCAGAGGAAGTTCTGAGGCTGGAGAATGAAGGTTTTGTAGATTGCCAGGGGTCCATGTGCTGTCACTCCTTACACTCCTGCAAGGTCTGTTCTCCTGACTCTTTCCGTACTTTGACCCAAGTGGAAAGTATAAAAATATATACCTTGAATGATCATAGAATCATAGGATGAGTTAGGCTGTGAGGGACCTCAAAGATCATCTAGTTCCAACCTCCCCTGCCATGGACATGGACACCTTGCACCAGTCTAAGTTTCTCAAAGCTCCATCCAACCTGGTTCTGAACACCTCCAGGGATGCAACATCTTTTTCTATAGCCCTATGTCTAAAACAACCTTGGTACAGAGACCCGGTCTCTCTCACCAAGCAGTGGCAAATAAGGAGGCTGCTTAACAGCCCAGCACAATTGCAAAGGTAACACCAAGGCCATACCCTCCTCAGGAAAAGAGAAAGAAGTAAATCTGAAGTTCGAAAGTATGAAATTGCCCATTCTTCCAACATGACAGAAGAGTTTCACCATCAGTATTTCTCATTATGCCCATACAGGAAAGAATAAGAAATAAAAATATCAATCTAGAACAATCATTTTCTGGCAGAATCAATGACTAAACAGACACAGTGACTGCTTTTGAAAAGCAGATTTAATTTTTTGTTGTTTTACCTATGAGATTGCATTTCAGCCTGCTTATGTGTAGCACATTGCCTAGCTGGTACTTTCATCGTTTTTTATGTGAGTTTTGAGAAGTGCTGTCTCCTATCAGAGTCACTTTCAGACCTTGATATTTAGTCTTAAAAACCCCTGCTTTCCACCCCGAGGTCTTGAATACACTTTGAGGAAAAGTCAGCCAAGTCAGCAGCATTTATAAAAGAAAAGTCAGGTTAAAAAAGGTCACCAGCACTTATAAAGGGTGAACGTGATTGCTTAGGCAGGACCACAGAGACAAAATTTCAAAAGGAAAAAAGCTATGGACTAAATTCTGTGGAAAACAAAGAAATGCCATTGCTTTCAGACAGGCACATCGTAGAATAAAATCATTTAATGTGTTGGGTTGGAAGGGACCTTTAAAGGTCATCTAGCCCAACCACCCTGCAAGAACCAGGGACATCTTGCACTAGATCACATCAGACTCTAATCAAAACCTTCAATAAAACTAACTGAACTGGACTGTTTGCATGAGATAGAAGAACATACCTTAACTAGATGATCTAATACCTATTCCTTAGTCAAGATTTCCACCCTCAGGCTTGGACTTCTTATAATGTTAGCATGATTTACTAGAAGAACATTCCTTGACCATGATGAAATGATTATCATGGTACAAGGAAGCAAATTCATAGTGATCAGTTGTTAATCATGGAATCACACATCATAGATTTGAAAGAGACCTTCAGAGGCCATCTAGTCCAATCTCCCTGCAGTGAGCAGGGACATCTTGCACTAGATCAGGTTTCTCAAGTTGCATCAAGCCTGGCCTTGAATATCTCCAGGGATGGGGCCACCTCTCTGGGCAGTCTGTGCCAGTGTCTCACCTCCTTCACAGGGAAAACCTTCTTCCTAGTGTCTCATCTAAACTCATCTCACTCTAATTTAAAACCACTGCCATACTAAACTATTAATACTAACCACTGCCATACTAAACTATTAATACTAAAAGTGGAAATAGAGGCAATTAACAAGTGATTTGTAACCAGAGAAGGAGAAACTCAAAAGGTTTTGTGAAAAAGAATTTACCTATCAATGCACTGAGCAGCCAGACAAGCCGCAGTCAGTATCTCCTTGATGTGAGTCAGCCAGTTGGAAGCTTCCAGTTTGCTGAGCCAGCGGTCCATGTTGTGTGACTGGTCATTACAAGCTTCCACAAGCTTGATGAGGCTTTCCTGCAGAATATTAAACCTTTGGGAAAAGCGAAATAAGATTGAAAAAATAAGCAGTAACACAGGAAGCAAGGCAACATGCTTGAAGAAATACATCTCAAAATGATAGAATCATGAAATAGTTTGGATTGGAAGGGACCACAAAGACCATCCAATTCCACCCATCTACCCTAAGCAGGGACACCTCCCACCAGACCAGGCTGTTCAAAGCCCTGTCCAATCTGGCCTTGAACCCCCTGCTAAAGATGGGGCAGCTACAGCTTCTCTGGGCAACCTACACCACTGTCTAACAGGAAAGAATTTTCTCCTGATATCTAATCTAACTCTCCTCTCCCAGTTTGAGGCCACTGACCCTCATCCTATCACTCCATGACATTGAAAACAGTCCCTCCCCAACGTTCTTGTAGGCCCCTTCTGGTACTGGTAGACTGCTGTGAAATCCCCCCAAAGCCTTCTGTTTTCCAGGCTGAATCTCTTCAACTGTCTCAGCCAGTCCCCACAGTAGAAGTGCTCCATACCTCCAATGATCTTTATGGCCTCCTTTGCAATACTTACATGCAGCTACTTCAAAAAGCACAACCCTACAGAGGTCATGTTTCCTCATTCAGCAAACCTGTTTTCACTGGGAAAGAAAGGGACCTTTAAAGACCAACTAGTCCGACCCCTCTGCAGAAAGCAAGAACATCTTGCAGTAGATCAGGTTGCTCATCAAATCTAGCATTGAATGTCTCCAGGGATGCGGCCTCCACCACCTCTCTGAACACCCTGGACCAGTGCCTTACCATGCTCATGGTGAAGAACTTCCTGAAGTCTTATCTAGCCCCTCCCTGTTCTAGTTGAAAACCATTGCCCCTCATCCTACTGTTACATTCCCTTGCAAACAGTCCCTCTCCAAGGAGGGACATATCCCCTTCTCCCAGGAAGATATCCTAATGTCTAAAACCTGCCGGAGCGTGTTCACAACAAGGAACCAAACACAGCTTTCCAAAGCTAATTACCTTCATCATCCACATGCCCTGACTTTGCCAAAAAAGGAACACAACTCCATTGCCAGGAACAAGGACATACAGTCACTTCATACAGAAGCAAAGACTTTATGGACCTAGCTTTATGGACTTTATGACCTCTACCAATACCACCCTATAAAACAAAGCAGAGAGGAGGCCTTGTGTGATGCCACCCACCTCTCAATACATTTGTGAATCCTCCTCCACTGGGGATAGTGTGCTTCTTGTTCAAATCCCCCTCCTTTGGCCCTGGCCTGCTGGGCAACATTCAAGGACCTTGTATCAATGATATAGCCACGCTTTCCAGGCCGTAGTGTGGCGTTAATCAGTTTCTCATCTTCTTTACACCGTCTTCCATTGGTACCTGTGAGAGGCTGGCTGCTTCGCATCATGACCTGCAGAGATAGAAAGCCATGAATTAGGCACAGGAAATCACAGAACCATAGGGTTGGAAGGGACCTTCAAAGGTCATCTACTGCACTCTCCCTGCAGTGAGCAGGGACATCCTGTACTAGATCATGTTGCTCAAAGCCTCCTCAAGCCTGGCCTTGAACATCTCCAGGAATGGGGCCTCCATCACCCCTCTGGACAAGCTGTGCCAGTGTATCACCTCCTTTAAGGTAAAGAACTTATTTCTAATGCCTAATCTAAACCTGCCCTGCTCTAGTGTAAAACCATTGTCCCTTGTCCTGTCACTCCATGCCACTGCAAAGAGTCCCTCCCCAGCTTGCTTGTAAGCCCCTTCAGGTATTAGTAGACCACTATAAGGTCTCCCCATAGCCTTCTTTTCTCCCAGCTGAACAGACCTAACTGAGATTTCTCTTCATTAACTACCTTTCAATTCAGAAAGTGTCCCAAAAGCTCAAACCATAATTGGAAATATGAGAGCAGTCAGCTACCCCCACAACACTTGAGAACTCAGAGCCAGGAGAACAATGTGACAGAGACTGTTACTGTCATAGTTTCAAGCCCTCTGAGCTAAATGCTATTAGACTCCTCAACACTTGAAACATGCAAAATTCAGAGGGATAATGGAATAAATCTCCCTTCAATGGTTTTCGTTCAAGTTGAGAAAAAAGCAGAAAGCATGACCATTAGGAAGTTGGTGAGTGGCTGATATTTAAGGCAAAGCAAAACTACAAAGTCAGACCAGATGTCCCCTAATTTAAAGCTTACAAATCTTGACAACAGGAGGTGAGAATACATCAGAGCATTTGACTGAGAAGCCTGGATCAAGTTTCCAAGCTGCAGGTTGGACATCCCACCAACCTCAAAACTGATTACATCAGCAAGAGATATTATGAAGAAATACTCAACGATTTCATAAAGCGCCTTTCTTAATTAAAGGGTAACAGTCACTCAATTAGATTTTGGCTGGTTGAGGATCAGGGAAGCCTGTGTAACACTAGGAATTCACTGAAACCTGTTACACTGACAGGCTCGGGGAACAGATTGTTCTGATCACTCCTTTGAGGGGCTGGCTCTGGGCATGCCAGCTGTCATCACGGCTCCATGACAAAGGAGACAGCCCATCACCCAGAGACAGGACAACATGCTCTCTGCCATCCTTTCAGTATGAAGCCTTTTGGCAAGCAAAGCAAGTTAAGTGTGCCAGCAATGGCTTTACAAGTCTCATCTTGCTTTTACTGCTGTGAGCAATCTCATGCCACATATGTGCCCAAACAAGCTGATTAATAACTATTTCCGGGATGGAAATTACTCATTCCATCACCCCAAACCAGTTTCCCTGCATGAAATTATATTGGAAAATAAGGAACAAAAACCTCAAACTGCATTATTTTTTCATTAAACAAATAGATTCATAGAACCATAGCATTTCAAATGTCATCTAGTCCAACCCCTCTGCAGTGGGCAGGGACATCCTACACTAGATCAGGCTCCTCAGAACCTCATCAAGCCAGGCCTTGAACACCTCCATGGATGGGGCCTCCACCACCTCTATGAGCAACCTGTGCCAGTATCTCAGCACCCTCATGGGGAAGAACCTCTTGCCCATGAATGCCTAATCTAAACCTGCCCTGCTCCAGGTAGAAACCATTTCCTCTTGTCCTATCACTAATTGCTCTGAAAAGCAGTCCCTCCCCCAGTTTTCCTGTAGACACCCTTCAGGTACTTCACACACTTTCTTCAAGTACAACTATGAATAAATACATCTCACCATCCCATTCTTCTTATGATAATAGCTGAGGACCGGGAAGCGATTGCCATGGCGAAATGTGGCAACTTTGCGAAGTGATTCATCATCAATGGATTTGGGGACAATGACAACAGGAGGGTAGGAGGAACAGACCGAGAATTCCTTGTTTATGCAGCTTAGACGCCACTCATCCGTCTGAAAAAAAAAAAAAAGCAAATAAAGTTTTTGAGTCAAAGAATTCTCTTTCCCATGTCCTCCTCATTCCTTACTTCACAGATTTTCTGCTATAGATACTAGAAAGTACATCCCCACTGAGACCTTTTAGCATCTATTTACAGGACTGCTGCCTGATTTTGTCCCAAAACCTCTCGATGTTGCCTGAAATCAGAGCATCTCATTGCAGCAGCTCCCCCAAGCTCATTATCCAGCATGCAGAAAAAGCATGGAAGAAGAAACCAGATTACTTTAGTTCTTTAGGCACAGGGCTAGTTCCCTATCTGGTTCACAGAATGCATTGAGTTGGAAGAGACCTTTTCAGAGGCCATCTAGTTCAATCCCTCTGCAGTCAGTAGGGATATCTTGCACTAGACCAGGTTGCTCAGAGCCTCATCAAGCCTGGCCTTGAATGTCTGCAGGGACAAGGCCTCTATAACTTCTGTGGGCAACCTCTTCCAGCATCTTACCACCTTCATGGTGAAAAACTTCTTCCTGATATCTAGTCTAAACCTGTTCTAGTTGAAAACCATTGCTCCTTACTCTATTGCTCCATGCCCTTGCAAAAAGACCCTCCTCCCAAGACTTCTTGTAGGGCTCCTTCAGGTTGATCAGCATCCTCAACAAACAGCACAAAATAAGTCCACCTGGTCAAAAATGGGTGACTGCAGCTCTTCATTATTTCACAGACACAGCAGAGCATGTCTGCAAGACACTACAACAAAACTCACAACATTTCCAGAAAGTTCTAATCTCATAACAAATAAGGACATGGTATGTCTCTCACTGGGGGACACCTCAGAACAGAATCTTATTCCTCCATCAGTAGATCTAGGGGGAAAAGGCTGATTTAGATGCAAGTAACAGTCTCAAACCTCTACCTGTGTAGACAGCAGAGTTCATAACACAAGAGAAAGTTTACCAAGAAAAGCAAGAACATCCACCAACTCCAGATGATAAAGTCACTTCGAGGTTAAAACATTTACAGCTTGGCTCTTTTCCTCTTTTCTGAGTGTTGCTTTACCTAAAGCATGACAGCAGCATCTCCAGAAACACCTCCTGGAAGCAGCACAGCGTCTCAGAGCAAAGGTTTCACCATCACCTCCTGTTACATAATTTTTGGCTTCCAACAGGCAAATGCTTTTGGAAAAAAAAAAAGTGCTGAATGTTGCCACCCTGCAGTCTTGCAAGCATTTGGCATGAAAGCTCCAGCCACCTGATACCCAGGGTCAGAGACAGGGTCAGACCAAAGGTTAACAAGCAGCTTCACTGATGAGGAACTTAATCTACATCCATGTTAGAAGATGTGAAACTGCCCTCACTGGAGCCTTGGAAAAGCCCAGCCTTCATGGAGGACTTGCTGCTTCTGGCACTGGACTCATGCTATGTTAAGGACACCATCCTGGTACATAAAACAACCATGAAACACTTTTTTTTTCCCCTAGAGGCACACAGCGGAATCTTGCCTAAGTTTTCAAAGGGAACTGAACTCATGGTCCCTTGATAGTAGGATGGTAGCTTGTGCTGCATCTTGAGTCACAGAATGGTAGGGGTTGGAAGTGGCCTCTGGAGATCATCCAGTTCAGCCCCCTGCCAGTACAGGTCACACAAAAATGAGTCCAGGCAGGGCTTGAATGTCTCCAGAGACAGAGGAGAATCCATCACCTCTGTGCAGCCTGTGCTCTGTCATCATCACAGCAAAAAAGTTCCTCCTCAAGTTAAGGTAGAACTTTGCATGTTCCAGTGTGTGCCCGTTTCCTCTTGTCTTGTCACTGGGCATCACTGAACACAGATTGGCACTATCCTCCTGACATCCACCCTTTCATTATTTGTGAATATTGTTAATCCCTCCTCAGCCTTTCTTCATCAGAGACATTCCAGTCCCCTCATCATCTTTGTGACTCTTTGCTGACCCCTCCCCAGCAGTTCCCTATCCTTCTTTAACTGTGGAGCCCAGAACTAGACCCAGTGCTCCAGATGCAGCCTCCCCAGGACAGAGCAGAAGGGGAGAATGATCCATTGGCCACTCTCCTTTATGCATCCCAGGATGCTAGCAGCCTAGCTGACCACAAGGGAACATTGTTGGCTCATGGTCATCTTGTTGTCCAGTCAGTGCACCCTCATCCTGTATTCCTCATGTCCAACAGAATCAAAACCTGCTGGCAGAAGTCTTAATGAGGCAAAGGACTTAGAAGCCTCTACATCTTCCTTCTGACAACAACACTCAAAAGTAGCTGAATTTTACACATTTTCACAGTAGTGAAATTTGCCTATTAAAGTTCCAGACACAGAGAAGTTAAATTTAAATATAAAAACGTCTTGAAGAGGAACAGAGAGCTGTTTTCAAGGTGGATTTTAATAGTTTTTTCATTTCCTACACACTGACTTGACACAGGTGTGGTAACACAAACAAGACAGTAATTCCCCGGCTGAGGTGTTCTAGTACGGACTGGGGAGCATCTGCAAGCCACTGCAGTAGGCAGGAACCTCAGAAAGATGTCATAAGAGACTCTGCTCATTTGTGTTCAAAGAAAGGATCAGCTCAACGAAAAGATGGGATGAAACAGGTATAACGGAGAGTAAAAGTATATGACAATTAAATTAGGCAGTAACAGAATACACAAAATCACATGTAAATAAGTATTATACAATGTTTTGACTCAGAAGGGACCTTCAAAGGTCATCTAGTGCAATCCACCTGCAGTGAGAGACATTCTGCATTAAATCAGGTTGCTCAGAGCCTCATTAAGCGTGGCCTTGATGGGGACTCCACCACCTCAGTGGGGAACCTGTTCCAGTGCCTCAGTACCCACTTGGTGAAGAACTTCTTATGTCCAGTCTAAACCTGCCCTCGTCCTACCATGCCCTTGCAAACAGTCCCTCCCCAACTTTCTTGTAGGCCCCTTCAGGTGCTGGGAGGCCACTATGTGGTCTCCCCACACTCTTCTCCAGGTTGAACAACCTCGGCTCTCTTAGCCTGTCTGTACAGGATTGGTGCTACAGCTCCCTGATCATGCTCACAACCCTCCCCTGAACCTTCTCCAAGGGGTCCATATTCTTCCAGTGCTGAAAGCTCCCGAGCTGGACACAGTACTCCAGGTGAGATCTCACAGGGAAGTTTGGTTTACCATGCACTAATTACACAGCTGTGATCAGAAGTAGGTATTTTTTCTACTTTCCTCTCTTCCAGAGGCTTAATACCTCCCACCTTACACTTTCTGACTGCTACCTGTTTATATAAGCAGCTGCCTGGCCTGATAGAAAACTAGGATTGATTTAGAAATGTTTTCTGGCAACAAAGTCTGTCCATCAGATGAACAAGCTGATCCAATTCACAACACTACTGTACCAACAGTAGATCCAAGGTACAGGATGTGTGGTGTAGGAGACAGCAAAATTGTCCTTTTTTGGTGGCAGCTTAAAGAAAAAGATGCCGGAAAAAGTACACATGGTTTGTGCCACCATCAAGAACAACAATCCCTACCTCCGTTCAGTAGCCCATCTGGCTGGTTGGCTGGTCCCTTCATAAACTTATTTCATTATTCATGAGCCTCAAATCAGCTTCTCTGAACATCTCCATTTTATATAAAGCAGAGGTTCTCCCAAATGCAAAGTTAAACTGCCTCTGGCAATAGTGTCTCAGAGACGAAAAAAGGACTCGATCACATAACGAAGCAGGCTGTTCCCAGTTCATATTTTCAACAGTGATATTTTTTATAGCTTTTTGGGGTATCTACATTAAATTACAGCATATAATTTTGTGTAATTTGTCTACAGTGAAAAAAATGCATGGATATAGAACCGATTCTGGGTATAGAGAAGGCAAAATCAGAACTCATTGCTAAGGAATTTTTTGGAGAGTCTGTCTGCCACTGATATCACCAGTGAGAATGAGAATGGGAGAGTATTACCCTGATTTATCTCCCACTTTGGTAAGTTAATGCAGCCCACAACATCCTCTCCTCACCATTTATAGCACAAGACAGACGATACTGTTATGTCATACAGTTATAATTTCATGTTACATGGGGAGGAGGAGCGTGGTAGCAATTAGCACCACTCATCTTCCAAAGTAGCATCTGCAGAGATCCTATTAACCACCTCAGTGCCAGCTTCAGCCTGCTAAAATGTACTCCAAGAGGCCTCGGATGATAGTAAAACCTCATGCAACACTCTCCTTGGGTTTGTTTGTCTGCAATTTGGAAGAGAAAACTGCCATTACTAACTGAGAGAGGGAGGTAACAGTGATTTATCTACATGCAGCAGTAGATGCAGAGAAAGGAAACAGCGAGGACTGCAGCAGAAGAGGTAGACCTCATGTGCAGACATCACCAGGTAAGTAATGCTGTGTGACACTCTGGAAATACACAGAATTAAATTCTTGCAGCTAGAGAACTGTACTTTTAAGGAATAAGTTGAATCATAGAACGCATTGAGTTGGAAGGGACCTTTAAAGGTCACCTGCTCCACGCCTCTGCAGTGAGCAGGGACATCTTGCATTAGATCAGGTTGCTCAGAACCTCATTTGGGCTGGCCTTGAATGCCTGAAGGGATGGGGCCTTCACCACCTCTCTGGACAACCTGTTCCAGTGCCTCACCACTCATGGGGAGGAACTTCTTCCTAATGTCTCATCTAACCCTGCCCAGCTCTAGTTTAAAACCAATGCCCCTTGTCCTACTGCTCCTTGTCCTTGCAAACAGTACCTCCTCAGCTTTCTTGTAGGCCCCTTCAGATTCTAGTAGGACACTATGAGCTCTTCCTGGAGTCTTCTCTTCTCAGGGCTGAACCCCTCAATTCTCTCGGCCTCATAGGAGGGTGCCTGTTGCTCACAGACAGTGTGTGGACAAGAAGTCTAAAAGCAGATGCAGGCAAAGACTTATCACTTAAGAGTGAAATATGGGCCATCTACATCATTGCAAATTGAGCCCAAACCCAGAGGGCTTTTAAGTAACTCCTGGAAAATAGAAAGATGAACTGTTCAGAATACTGAGCTCTTTCCTACCACGGAAAGAAAATAATACAAGAGTGAGTGCAGAAAATTAATCTAGTAGCAAAGAAATACTTACATGCTACTGTAGGTCAACAACAACATGTTAATATATACATTTCACTCAACTTCATGATGAAACTTATTTTCTGAAGCTACAGTTCACAGTATCCTGCAGACGTAGAAGCTGGCAGATCTTCTGACCTATTAGTTCTTCCCTGACTCCTCAGAAAGATATGAAAGTCCTTGCCTCCAGTCAGCTACTCACCAGCTATGCAGTAATACAGCAAAGAACAGAAATCTTTACTTGCACTTCACCAGACATGCCTATAACCAATGCAGATCTCACGTGCTACGCTATGCTTCAAGCAAAACCACAGCATAGACAGCTAAAATCTGCACAAGCAAATATTAACTATCCCGTGCACATGTTTGTCTATTACATCCTCAGACTCTCATTTCAAAATACAATAACCTGGAGCCTGCAGCCACTGGTAAGTTTTTGCTGTGACATGTAGTGAAACGTTGATTCAATTTCTTCATAAAACTTTATTTTCAACTGAACTACTCTGATATGTTGAAATTATCAAAAAGTACCACTCAACAAAGCCCTGCTGACCTGTTCTCCCAAGAAAATAAACAGGTAGCACATACAGCAACATCAGCCCATCAGAACTTACTGAATCCTCGAATTTCTTTAGCTCAAATTAAGTTTCCCCTATAACAGTCTTTCTTTTAAAATCTTCATGGACTAAAAGCAGGAATGTTACAGTTTCATACAGCCTCTCCAATACCAGAGCTGATCTGCAGGGGTATAGTCTTTGAGTGTCTGCTATCAAATTCCAGGGGTGATACAAGATAATGCTTTGTCACATAGATTTATCAGAGTGAAGTCACACAGCGAGTATATGTGCTAGGGGATAAAAACCCCACACTTGGCAGAAGTGCCAAAATAAACAAATAAATTACTATTATACAATGTAAAACCCTAATGTATAATCTAAATTTTTAATGCATTGCTTCACTTCTTTTTAATCTTGACTTCTATAGTTTTATTTTGCCAACATAAAACATGCCTATGAATTGTTTCCATATTGAGGAAAATGACGCACAACAGATTCATCCAGATGATTTAATGGAGAAGGAGGTAACCTGGATTCCACTCAGCTGAATTATCAGAAAAAAAAAAAAGATAAATCAGCCATTTACTTGTTTCTAAACTGTCACATTAAGAAAGCTGAATTCCAGAACAAGAAATATTAGGTCAGCAATACAATTAACCACTATTGAGGAAGTGGAAATCATTTTATTTTATTGCTATTTTGTTAAAAAGTAGCTACACCTTTTGGGTTAAAAGTCAAAAATTAATCCACAGCTGTTAGATATGCACACTTTGAAGAAAGGAATCAGTACCCTTGAAATGAAGCACTACAAAATAAAATTATTAAATCTAAGTTTTACAAAAGCATACATTCAGAAAGCCAAGAGATACAAAAAGCTATTTTTTAAACCTCTGAAAGGAAAAACCACTTAGCATTTCAGTGGATCCATATCAGCACCTGTATGACACTACTAAATAAAACCATCAGAAGTGATTTGATGCCTGAAATCTAGAAAGGACTTCAGTTATACCTAGAAACCAAAGCATGAAAAGAAGCAGAAGCATTGTCTGTAATCTTTTGTTGCCTTTGGCTGCCTTCCTGCTCTCATACAATTTTTCCTGGTCT
The DNA here is from genome assembly GCA_013400935.1 of Turnix velox. Classification (NCBI taxonomy): domain Eukaryota; kingdom Metazoa; phylum Chordata; class Aves; order Charadriiformes; family Turnicidae; genus Turnix; species Turnix velox. The sequence continues at coordinate 137,288 of VZTY01007448.1, forward strand.
ATATTAGGAACAGTGAGGTGAGCAGGACTAGGGATGAGATCATCCCCCTCTGCTGGGCACTGGTGAGACCCCACTGCAAGTGATGTGTTCAGTTTTTGACCCCTCACCACAAAAAACACTGAGGTGCTAGAAGGTGCAGAGAAGGGAAATGGAGGTGGTGAGGGATCTGTAGCACAGGTCTTGGGAGAAGCAGTTGAGGGAGGTGGAGGTGTTCAGCCTGGAGAAAAGGAGGCTGAGGGCAGACTTCACTCTCTAAAACACCTGTAATGAAGGTGTAGCCAGGGGGAGTCAAGCTCTTCTCCAAAGGAATAGGCCATGGGACAAGAGGAAAGGGCCTCAAGTTGCACAAAGGGGAGGGTTATTTTAGATATTACAAACAATTTTTATACAAGAAGAGTTATCAAAGAAAAGAACAGGCTGCACATAGAAGAGGTAGAGGTAGAGGTACCACCCCTGGAAGTACTAAGAGATGAGCAGAGCTTAGAGATATGGTTTAGGGCTGGTTCTTTCAGAGTAGGGTTGATGACTGGACTCAATGATCTCAAATGTCCCTTCCAACCAAATCAATTCTACAAGTCTTCCCTTCTCACCAGAGTACTTCAGCTTCTGCCTTTTTGATTCTCAGTGAAACACCTGCAAAGTTCCTCTTCTGAGCCAGGAAGGGGTCTGCTGCCTTCCCTCCAAATAGCCTAACACTGATCACATTTCACTAGTTATAACAGGTCAGTCTGTACATCTTTTGACAGTAGATGAAGGTAGGATACGTGAGAGCATTCTAATTATGCATCAAAACCAGAAATCTCTCTCAATTCCTTTAATTTCCTAGTGGCTTCACTAAGCTGGTCAACCTAATTATATTATTCAGTTATTAGTCATCAACAGGAAGAGATAAATGCTGCAGACAAGAGGGCTGCAGATAAAAGAAAAAAAAAAAAAATCAATGGTCTTCGATGCTGCCCTAATGGATATGGTCTTGGAAACCTAAGATGAAGTGCATGAATTTAATGCAAAACAAAGATCTGGAGCAGAGAGAGAGGTAGGCTCCTGCAACAGAGACAGCTCCCACTATACAAATTCAGCATCCTAAAATGAAGTCTGACTAACAGAATCATAGAATGACCTAGGGAAGGGGCCTTTCGGAGTTTTGAGTCCAAATATTGATCCAAATCTGACAAGAATCAGCTCTAAACTCTATCTCTAAGCTCTATGTCTGCTCATCTCTTAAATCCCTCCATCCCTCCAGTGTCTCAATCACTGGCCTGGGCAGCCAATTCCAGTGCTTGATAACCTCTTCAGTGTCAAAGTTTAGAACAACCAATGCCACAAGAACAATCTGCCCCCTAAAGGAACCAAAAATAACATTAACGTGCTTACAGCACCAGAAAGAACAAGACTGAAGTTTTCTGCTCCCTAAATCTTCCTAGTATTTCCCTACTATGAATTACAGCTAAAAGCATTTCATGTTGTGCATCTTTATCTGTTGTTATCTTCCTAAAGAGCTAAGAAATCCTTAAGTAGTTTGTTTTATTTGTTTGTTTGTTTGGGTTTGTTTTGTTTGTTCTTTTCCCAAGAAAACAGCCTTGTTTCAATTAAGGAGCTGACAAAGAATTAGCTCCACTCTACTTCAGATGCAAAGCTGAGTAGAACAGACCAGGGCCAAAGCTCTTAGATTTGTTTTGACAATAAGGAGAATCACCCAAAAAGGATAAAAACATTCCCTACTTCATTCCCTCCTAGGTAACTTTCAAATAGGCCTCCAAACTTCATTTGTACAAGATGAAAGGCATATTTAGCATCCAAATTAAATGCCCAATGTTTACAGGGCCATTATTTGAACACTCAACTTTTTACCTAGGCATGGAACAGGTTTTTTTACCACCCAGAGTTTTACCACTGGGTATGAAATCTTCATAAACCACTTGCAGATGCATATTCAAGTGCAAAGCCTTAAGCTCTAACTCACCATTGAACTGAGGAGCTCAAACTCTTGATCAGGCAGAAAAGAGTTCCAGCCATCTTCAATGATTTCAAACATGGGCCGGTAGAAGAAGGGGTACATGAGAGTAACAGAATCCAGGGTAGAAAGTGCCTGTGTGGGAGAGAGAAATAAATAGCTGCTTCATTTATGAAAACTGCTACTTGATTCCAAAAATCATACTGCAAATACTGTTTTCTTCTGCTGCAGGTGATACAGACTTAAGCCATTTGAAAAATATTCAGCCATTAAGCTTGAAATACAAGTCACCTGAAGGTAACTTTAATACACATAAAAACTAACCAGGAGCATGAAAAAAATAAAGTAATTCATCAGGTCAATCCTCATTATCAATAGTTTGGGGGATGAGGTGATAGAGAGCAGCCCTGCAGAAATGGACTTAGGGGTTTTTTTGTCTGGAATGCTCAGCATGAGCCAAACCATGTGCACTGACAGCCCAGAAAGCCAGCTGTATCCTGGGCTGCATCAGAATATCCATGACCAGAAGGGACAGAAGTGGTTCTACCTCTGTGATGGTGAGACCCCACTTGGAATTACTGCATCCATCTCTGGAGCCCTCAGCACAAGGACACGGACCTGTTGGAGAAGGTCCAGAAGGGGCAACAAGGATGATCAGGGGACTGGAGCACCTCTGTTATGAGGACAGTCATAGAGAGTTGGAGCTACTCAGCCTAGGGAAGAGAAGGCTCCAGAGAGACCTTACAGAAACCTCCATGAGGCCTACAGGAAACCTGGGGAGGGGCTGATTGCCAGAGAATGGAGATGGATGAGGGGCAATAGTTTTAAACTAGAGAAGGGTGAAGCTAGATTAGATATTAGGAAGAGGTTCTTCAACATCAGAGTGGTAGCGAGGCACTGGAAGAGGCTGCCCAGAGAGGTGGTGGTGGCCCCATCCCTGGAGACTTTGAAGGCCAGGCTTGAGGAGGCTCTGAGCAACCTGACCAAGTGCAAGATGTCCCTGCTCACCGCAGGGGGGTGCAACTATGTGGTCTTTGGATGTCCCAATTCAACGCGTTCTATGATTCTATTATTATAATAATCTAACTGAAATTGTGTATGAATTACTTCTGTTTGCTATGCGATGTAACAGAGAAAGACACACACTAAACTGGTTTTACTAACCAGACACATCCTACATGACATTTGCCTGATTAGTAACAGCAGAGGTTAAGAAGTCACTTAATGTTTTTTGAGACACATCAAATTCTGTCTGATCTGGTTTTGTCTCTTCATGTTCCAGCACAATGTAGCTGACTTTTACTTTCCCCAATGCTACATCAAGATACTTCATCAAGAAAAGTAGGTTTGTGGTGGTTTTCTTACATTTATTTCAAAAAACAGCAATAAAGATTTCAACAATTGAAAGGAAATAACTCTCAATTCTCATTTGCCTTCCAGAACCTCAATGAAAACCCTTCTAAAATGGGAACAAAAAGCTATTAAGGTTGAAGTCAAAACAAGTCAAGCAGCATTTACCCTTATGAGTTCTTACCTCTATGGAGCTTGCAATGTTCAAACACTCCTCCATTCCAGGTATATCCAGCTGAATAATTCGTAGATCTTTGCATTTTATAATGATGGTGCCCAGTGAGCCCACAAACCTACAGGAAGACACAAAGAAAACGTCTCTTAAAAACAAGTGCAATGAGGTTCTTCCCACAACATAAGCCCAAAAGGCAAAATTACATTATTAGTAATAATTTGTCAGCAATATCATCTTCCAACATAATAAACAAACAAAACCACCTCTTTACTTGGTATTTGCAAGTTGAGTTCTACTATTTTTTTACTTAATTCAATCCTCTTGATTTGGTAAATGTATGAGATAAACAGGCTTTTTTACTCCAGCTTTTCTTTAAAATGTGAAAGAAAAGGAGTGTGCAGCTACTTTCTGATAGTACTGGAAGTTCCAGTATTACAGTAACACCCTGAAACTTTAAGGAGTGAATCCTAGTCGGCAGATCATGACATTGTTAATCTCTTACTAATGTAGTTTAGCTTCTTTTTCAATCTATTTTCTCTCCTCTGCTCTGAAGGGGAATGCTCTTCCTTCTCTGAAAGGCAAACAGGATAAACACTGTCATAACCAACCAGTCCAAATTATGGCAGATTTCTAAAGATATCTGAGTTACATTTAATTTTTAAAATAGCATTTCTGTCTGGCTGCATTACATTTCCTTTCCTTCAGTAAGAAAGTTTGGTTTCTGCTACCTGCAGTGCCATGGAGCTATTTGCCTAGCAGACATCAGAAAAGTTAAGATTTTATCACTGCTGGTTCTAAACCAAGTCAACCCAGAAAAAGCGAAGCATCTGTTGCCAACAAAGCTCACAGATGCCCTCTCCAGTCCTCTTGATGTTCCTGAAAGAAGAATGATGCCTGAACAGAAAGAGTTTTCTTTATGTTCACTAGCCACAGGAATGATGTGGATTTGGTTCCCAAAGCAGCCAGCTAAGGAAAAGCACAAAAACTGAGTCTCCTCACACACCATAGGCGCACCTGCAGTGGCCAAGGGTAATACAAGAAGCAGAAGCCACCAAACAGCAGGTTGGAAGGGACCTTTCAGATCAAGTCCAACCATCAACCTAACTCTGACAAAAACCACACAGAAACCTTATTTCTAAGCTCTGTCCACCCATCTCTTAATTATCTCCAGGTATGGAGCCTCAACCTCTTCCCTGGGCACCCTCTTCCAATGCTAAATAATCCTTCCAGTGGAAAAATTGTTCCTAACATCCATCCTAAATCTCCCCGTTGCAATTTGAGGCTGCTTCCTCTTGTCCCATGGCAAGACCTGAAGGACTGAATTTCAGCCCCTCATAGCTTTACCATCAGTCAGACTATGTGTGCTCCAAGAGAAGACTTGTTTGGTTCCCTCATCAGCACTAGAAAAGCTGCCATAACTTATTTAGAATTATTACAGACCATTATCTATTTCTTCTGCTCAGACAAAAGTAAAGACACGGAACCAGTTATCAGTTAGACAGTGCTGGAGGAAGAACTGAAGGCATTTTGACAGATTTCTACACCTCCAGCAGAGCCAGACTGTGCCTTGGTTGCCCTTGCGGAAGTGCTGGTGCACAGATTCCCAAGGAAGCAATACAGTGTAGGACAATGATCCCGTTCTTCGTTTCTTCCAGTAAAAAAACCAAAACAACTACAAAGGAAAATCCACAATGCTTCTCAAAAACCTCTACAGGTTATATAGAAATGGCTTAAAAAGCTACAAAAAATTTAAGAAGTGGTTAGATGACCATCTGATAATTAGAAAATAGGCTGTTTTGTTGTCCAGAGAGGTGGTGGAGGCCCCATTCCTGGAGACATTCAAGGCCAGGCTTGATGAGGCTCTGAGCAACCTGATCTAGTGCAGGATGTCTCTACCCACTGCAGGTGGGGCTGGACTAGATGGCCTTTGAAGGTTCCTTCCAACTCTATGATTCTATATCATCAGAGTGGGAGAAGAGATTTTCATGAATCCTGAGACATTGTGACAGTTGTTGTACCCTAAAACCCTGAAGCCAAACTCATTCTTTCTACAACCTTTATTGCTTTAAGAGCCTTGTTATACTGTTCTCTCCAGTACTGAATATGGTTTTATTCTTTTATACAGTAAAGGTTTCATTGCAGTCACCTGAGAGCAAAGCTGCTCTCAGGGAGGGAGATGTTTATTCTAGAGATTCTCTAGAAACCAGAGCTGGCAATAAGGGCTGTGAGTTGTAGCTATCTCTGTCATAAATCACATACTGTGCAATACTCCCTCGTTCCTTCTACATCTGCTAGTAACTGACACTGTAATTGTAACTAGGATCATGGAAAAAAAAAAGAAGCTTGCCTATAATAATCTTCAAAATGGAATTACAGGAAGGAGAACGAAGTCAAACCACCCCGAAGTCTGTTCCTGCACTAGATGGGAACAGATTTCTTCATGTTTCCCCCACTGATTCCTCTCCACTCTCAGGAATCTCTCAGAAATGCTCAGAGAAATCAGAAAAACAAGAAGAAACTTAATCAGTGTCCTTGACTTCAGCCAGTCTCAGGTTCTGAGGCAAGCTGATAATTTTAATCATGGCTGCTTCGTTTAACTAGTCTCATCAGCAGAAAGGAAAACTGTTCTTCCCAGTTCCTTTGAAAGGACAGGAAAACAGGATTTGTAGTTGACAAACAAAGTATTACGAGCAAACAAAAGGGGAACAGCAAGAACAAAATGAAGTGCTGCAGATACAACCATGTACTTTCCCACCAGGAACTTGCTGGTAAAAGCTTTATTGATTTCCACAAGCAGCTTGAGGAGTAAGGGGAGGATGTTGTTGAGTAGGAGACTGGTTCTGGGATTGAGAAAACCTGGATTTTACTTGTGCCAGCAGTTTTGGTGGCCAACCCAAGGCAAATCACTTCAAAAGTGCCTCAGATTATATCTCTGCTGAACAGTGGTAAACACGCATTTTTATAAAGTGTTTCAAGAGCTACTGACGGGATTCACACAAAGTATTGTTGACAAGGTATTTAAATGTAGGCTCATTGAATGGTTTGGGCTAGAAGGGACCTTAAAGACCATCTAATTCCCAGCCCCTGGGCATGGACATTCTGATTCATATGACCAAAAAATGTCCTTAGGATGCCACAGTCAAACATTAACGTCCTAACAGAAAGAGACTCCTCCTGTCCATGCTAATATTCTGCCCTGTGCTCTGATTATTTTTCTCTTCAGATTTGGATTTGAGACATCTCAGGTGCAAGGCAGTCTTGAGAACCACTTTTTCATCCATATTGAGACACTAAGAATTAAGTGAGCCACAAACACTTTGATGCAGGTAGGCAGGGCAATCAGAATCAGATAGTAATAGAATTGCCATGGCTGGAAAGGACCTTTCAGATCATCCACATTAACCCAACTATATATCTCTAAGCTCTATGTCTGTCTGGCTTTTAAATACCACCAGGGCAGCCTGTTCCAATGTTTGATAATTTGATGAAATTTTCTGTAATAGCCAACCTAAATCTCCTCTGAGGCTGTTTTCTCTTGTCTCACGGGCTGCTCCTTGGGAGAGGAGCCGGACGCCCCCCAGCTCCACCCTCTTTTCCAGGCATTGTAGAGTGATGTCTCCACCTCGGCCTCTTTTTCTCCAGGCTGAACACCCCCAGCTCCCATCAGACATGTCCTCCACATCCCTTACCAGAACCAGAGCCTACCTTTTATCAATGGAATCAATGTTGGAGTGAAGCAGCCACAGCTCCTCAGCGTTATCCTGCCGCCGCGAGGAGAAAATAAGGTGATGGCCGGTCAAGCAGAGGGTCCCTTCCACGGCCGGATAGAAGGGACGGTGCAAAGCCACGTTATCCGCCCGCGGGGTCTTGATCAGCTCTGCGAACTCCATCCTCCTCAGAGCCGAAAGAAGCAGAGGGCCTGGGGGAGGCCTTCGCCAACAGACTGTAGGGGGATAACGGGAGGGATTGGGGGCGACACCAACAGGGAGTGTGATGGCGGAAAAGGGGGCGGCCTAGAGCCAGTGGGCGAAGCCACAGAAGGCTGAAGGGGGAAAAACCCGAGGAATGATACCGGGAAGAGCCAGCTCGATCCCGGTGGATGGAAGAAGCAAGGGATACGAAGGGAAGATAGCACAACTCCCAACTCTGAAGAGGCGGGTGACTCCCCAGAGGGCCCCGGTGCCTAAATGAAAGGGGAAAGTGGGCCGACAGGAGACCCGCCGGGTGCTTGTGACGGTGAGGCCCAGTGGAGAGGAGAACTCCAGGGCAGAGGGGAGGCCGCGGCCGGACTGAGCCGCTCCAGGCCCCTCCGCAGCCCGCAGCGGCCGGCACAGTGGTACCGGGCCGGAAGTCTGCCTGTCACCGGATGTTGAGGGAAGAGACGGGAGTAAAGCAAACGTGACCAGCCAGGCCCAATCGGCGGCCTCCAATACGGCGCTGTTTGCAAAAGGGTCCGGCACATCCCAACACCCCGCGTAAGGCGTTCCGCGATACGAATCGAAAGGGGGGGAAGGGGTGAGAGAAGGGGTGGTTCGTAATGGGGCAGGGCCTCTCTCAAGGGGAGCCAATAGGGGAGGGAAACTGAGCGGGACCGGAGGGAAGGGGCGGGGAGATGGGCGAGGGACCCCAAGCCAGAGAGGGCGGGCAAAGTGGCGGAGCCTTGTCGCGGCGGGCG